>LQNK01003041.1:21718-39223 GCA_001586405.1 Phoebis sennae | reverse complement strand
TGACTCAAAAGGAGGGTCTAAATACACACCATACGTTTTAAAAGCGCAGCAACCCTAGCACATAAACACTTTTCTGTGAATTCATCGTGATCAAACGACTGGTAATAAAGATAGATTAATGGGACCCTTCAGCCCGGAGTCGAAGAGTGGACGCTACAGAATTCAGATTTATTGAAATGAATCGACCGAACTTAAAACAGTCTTGAAACAAATATTTATGTGCCGATTTTTGGCTTCTAGTGCCCATGAATGCTTTAGAACTAGAATTTATTTTAAATATAACCAATATTGATACCAAGTTGTATAAAGATAGTCCAAGCAAGTATTCAATATTTTTACAGAACATTCAGAATATTATATTTGACATGAGGGTCTTCAAGGCTTTGCTTAGTGGTCTTACGTTATGATGACCGGCTGAAACGTCAAGATTTCATAGTAAATATATAGCATATTAATCAACTACCGAGTTTCTTGCCAGTATCTTCTCTTAGGAGGTTTATACTTATTGCTTTCAACTCAGTGTAGACTGACAGTTTAGGACCTATTCGGAGATCATTCATCAGGGGGAGTGAGACATCACTCCTTGCAGAGAGTATAAATAGATAGATAGAAAATTCTTTATTGCTTTTTTATAACAAAGGCGAACTTAATGCCTAAATGGCATTTTCTACCAGTTAACCTTTGGTAGTGTAGTAAGTGCAAATCAGCTTTATACAATTATATGAAGCTCAATTATCATTAAATCAATAAATAAAATATTTTCTCTAGGCAAAGCGTTAGCAGGTGAGTCCAATTCGCAGCCAATATATGGAGATTCAAAGGAACCGTAGTAAATAATTTGGCGATGCGACATCTGGGCGCTTCCTCTTCCCTGTCGGTTTGAGCAAATTCGAGGATAAAACAGTCACACCCATTGCCATTGAGTTTTGTATGGGACTCTCGGTCGTGGGGAGCGGTGAATTATTCAGAAGATTTAGGTTTTAAAGTTTAGAAACGTAGTATATAGCCTTTTAGCTTGTTAAGGATGGAATATAATGCTAATGCGTTTTATACACTAATCTTTACTCTATACTTAATATTACAAAGAGGAAAGATTTGTTTGTTTGTATTGAATAGGCTCCAAAACTACAGGACAGATTTGGATGAAATTTTGTATACAGATTCTTTGAAACTTCAGAAATGACGTAGGATAGTTTCTATTCCAAAAATCATACGGGAACGGGATATTTACGCGGGTGAAACCGCGAAGCTCAGCTAAGTTTTTAATAAATACATTTCAACTTCACATTATATCTCGTTTTAAAATAAATGCATAGAATATATGAAATCAATCACCGTATCAATCCAGTAACCGTAAAGTTATCTTTGTATGTATCTATGGTTATAAAATATATCCAAAAAGTAAATGTAAATAAATGAATTACATCATCGTGATAAAATAACGATAACCTGCTTAATAATTTTGGTCATCCTCTAAAAAAATCCTGAATTAACCTATTTTTTTAAGTCAGTTAATGAACAATTTTTTTTGTCTGTCCCATTGCTACTCTCCATTCTTATTACCCGTACATCACGTCAACTTACATCTCACGGTCCAATAAGATCTTGTATATGGGACATAAAAACACCCCCTACATTCCCTCTCAGTAATCAAGAAAAGAATCTTTCGCGACTTCGACAAACAAAGGTATTATAGTGAGAGGATTCTGGAACCTTCGAAATTGCAATTTTTTTCTCTTGAAAATTACTTTTGGACGGATTAATGATGAGTTTTTATTGGAGTGGACAGTTTTTGGGAAATTTTATGTTTGGAACACCACTGATAAATGTACCAACCAATGATAAATGTGACAATTTTTATCTCTGCTTATTATGTAAAAACGGCTGATTTTATTTGATATTACGAATTTTACATAATCTTCTTAGACCGTGGAGTGAAAGGCTTTACCAAAAGATATTCAGAAAATGGAGGAGGTTTAGTCGGTGCAAGTTCGAAATAAACCTGCATACATACGTACTACATACTACATAAAATAAAAATTACCCTCCTTTCACATTCGGGTACTAAAAGTTCGGAAAATACTCAGCATAGTCGATAGCATCAGCTTCCTGGAGGAGTTGGATTGGCTCGAATGAAATCATTGCCACCTACGCAAAATAGGCGCGTCAGTCGAGTTGCGGAGACTTGCCTAAACTACAAATGACAAAAAGCAAAGTCCCGGAGATAAGGAAAGGAAAAATTTTAGTTGATAAAGAACCTAGGTTTATAACAAAACCTAGATACAAGCCGACTCAATCCATTTGGCTGCTCATTTTTTATGATACAATCTATGACATGGGGCTGATTTATCCTGTTACGTTAAGTTTACTTGACGGCTGTGAAAGATTTATCATTTTTTTCCTCATGAAAGGTAAATTGATGCGGCATCTGCCTTTGTTATAAGGTTAATTTAAGTTTGATACACTTTTTCTTTGTCTTTTTTTAGGTGATCATCGTCTGCAATTATTGCAAATGAAGATTTAAATCAGGAATGTCAGTGCTTTGCTAGCTATTGTTTTGGAGGAAGATAAAAATAATAATAAAGAATATAAAAATAAACAGAACAAAAACGAGTAGAATACACACCAAATCCGAATATTAACAGACTTTCAAAAAAACCAGGAGGTTCTCAATTCGACCGTATTTTTTAGAGCGAGGAAGTCGGAGAGTACATAGTATAAATAAATGAACACCCAGACAGTAGAAAAGTAATGTTCATCAAAATTTTCAGCGTGGGGATAAAAATAGTAAATATAGTACATTCTTTGCATATGATGACGAAACATGTGATTCAAATGTCTTTATAACACTATCGTGCACAATTATATTATATTTTTATCTACCATATTACCTACCATGTTTTTATGCAAATAAAACAATTTGAATTTGAACTAACAAATGTTCCATAACCCTATCTTATCCCATCTTCATAACGTTGCAGTTATCCACGAGGCCCGGGTTACAGGCACCCTTGGGGTCTCTAAGCCAAACTAAGCAAAGCTTGTACTATGGATACTAAATAACTTATAGACAAATACTTAAACGTACTTTTTTTGTAAATACTATAGATAAATTAATACCCAGACAGTAGAAAATTAAGCTTTATCATAATTTTCTGCTAGTGGTGATGATAAAAATAGTAAAAATAGCATGACAGACAAATGTTCCATAACCCTATCTTATCCGATCTTCATAGCGTTGCTGTTATCCCCGAGGCCCGGGTTACAGGCACCCTTGGGGTCTCTCTCATAGGCAGTTCACTTTTATAGGTTATATGTGGCTCTTAGATAAGGTTGTGTTAGATGTTTTGGGTAGAATTTGTATAATCTTGAGACAAAAAAAAATGGAATTGTAACTTTAAAACTAACCCTATAAAAATAACTAAAGTTATGATAATAAACTCTACAATCAAAAAATATTTCAAAAAAACGCTGCTTTAAAATAATTATGTCTGATACTTTTCTTTCTTTCTATTTTAGAGGAGCAAGAGGATGGGAGAGGTTAGAATTATTAAGAAAAAACCATGTAGTCAATGTTATCGTACTTTGAACTCAACATCGAATATAGCAAACGAAACCCGCCGACAATCGGTAACCAATTGAAAAAAATAGCTCCCGCCAAAATAAAAACAAGGCAGCATTAAAAAGAGTGTAGAATTTTCCACCAATAACACATGTGAACGGGTGATCGTCATAAAAAACTCGCGAACATGTGTCGCCAGACCAATGACCGGTCTTAGAGCGTGGAATTCGAAATTTGAAGTAACTTTTCTTAATTTAAACGCTATGATCGGGTTACAGACTAAAAATCAATCGGAAAGACTGTTCCAAACTTAAATTTTCGAACTAAAATCGCTAAAATGTGTTGCCAGACCAATAAGTGAACGTAAATTTCGAAATTCAAAAATGTTTTTTTTTTTAATTCAAATACTGTTCTAATCTTTACAGACTACAGACCAATTGAAACGACTATTCCAAATTTAAATTTTCTATGTGGACGGGTGAAGGTCATAAAAACTCACGATTATACTGTGTCTCCAGACCAGTGACCGTTCTAAGGCGCGTGGAATTCTAAATTCGAAGGAGAAAAAAGAAAACATTTCTTTATTCAAATGCTTTTTGACTGATATTGAATCATAGAGAACATAAAACCAATGGATAGTACATTTTAATAATAGATGAAACGTACAATATAATACCCACTAAAAGTTTAAAAAAATATAATGTTATTCTTACTTCATTTTTTAAAACAGTTCTATAGTACTTTAAAACAAATTAAAAGACATCAGAATAATTGAGTCTCAAAGCTAAACGTAAAAATTAATAAACGCAGATAATGAATTATAAAACGATTACCTACAAGTATACGCTGCATATGAAATTTTCAACCTAGAACCCTCATCATGAACACTAAGCAACTTGTTTGTGTTCAATTTATCGCAGATTAGAGCAAACATGCGGATAGCTTGATTATTATGTTAATATACTTCGCTCGATTTTCAGCCTTATCATTTTCGTCATAAGACCCCATTTCCTATTAATCAATTAACGTTCCGTGTGAAGTTTTATTTTGTTCTTTTAATTTTTAGTCCACAGAGGTTTTACTATAAACACTGGCCGGTGATAAAATAAAACGTATTGTGCATCTGTGGTGAACAAAAAATGGTGACGAATGAGCGGGAAATTTGAAAATGTTCTAATTTTAACACAGAATTCGTAATAATTATGCAAATAAGCCCTTTTATAAACTTTACGCGTATTTTATTAATTTAATTTTATCGTCGGGTTTTATATGACCTCTAATATACTTCGTATCTTTGGCGGGCCGCAGAAAAAAATCACATTACGTACAAAATGGAAGGACGGAGTTTAAATAAGATACGACAATCATCTCGGTAGATAGCCTTTTGTGCTATAGCTTATTTCTTTTTCCTTAATGGAAATTGCCATCTGGATTGTTACAGGAAAATATTTTCATTATTTTATGCCACTGACACTACAGATTTTAAAATTAAAATAAAACATTGAACTAAATAAGAGTTAACGTTATTTCAATATTAATTGAGTCCGAAAAAATACTTGAATAGAATTAAACACAATTTTGCTGAAACAAAATTAAATGAAAAGATTAAATAATAAATTGATAAAGTGTAAGGCAAAGGTGTCTTGTATTAGACAGACATAATATGCTCTTTCTTAAGTTTAACTCAATATTAAATTGATGTTGCATATATGTATTAGGATTTACAAGTTCCACAAAGCTCTTAATTCCTAGACAAAACAGTTCTAATGCAACAGGGAAAAGCCATTATTGATAACGCATATGCATTGCCAAAGTTTTCATATTCCGCACTCAGAAGCAAACTGACCATTATTATATTTCTACGACCAAATAAACTATGCGCGTCTAATCCCAACTGGGCGGATTTGCATTCAATGAATTTGTTCAAAACATTTTGCCTCCGAATGTACCGTTATTGTCCGAATCTTTGACCAATTCTCGACCTTAATAAAACGTAATACGGACGTACAAGCGCGTACAGAATTATTCCGCTTTTAACATTTCTGTTTGCCTGTACGTCCGTTTCAATAGCATATCTAACAGTAAATATTTGGTATGGTAGTTCCGAAATGAATTGTATAGATTATACATTTCGATACTCTGTCTGTTACATTCAGTTGTACGTTACATTGACATTGTTGTTTTGAAAATTTGTTGTTCTATTTTTCTTTACGTATCTGTCAGTTAAAGGCTGTAAATAAATTTGATCCTTTCAATATCATATTTTACTAACGCTTCGCTAAGTTTCCCTTATTTTTAATATCTTAATAGCATTTTAAGTTTATCACCTCCTTTTCGACAAGAATTTTCGCTTACATCTAGGGATACATATTTTTCATGTGTATGAAATAACAAATTGTGAAATGAGAGAACTGAATTTAAATATACAATAAATAAATAAAATATATATATTTTAAGTTTTTAAAAATATTTTACGCAAAACCATCCCATCGAAAGACACAAGACGGAACGTCATAGTATAACAGATACGAATCGTTTACATTAACGATCGGTTATAGTTAACCAAACGGAACCAAGTTTTGGTAGTTACGTTAACACCACGTTTATTATAGATACGCTATAGACTTACGACTAGTAGGTTATTGTACTAACCGTAAGTAAAATGACCAGCCATAAGTCCTCACCATAAATCAGATGGTAAATACGAATAATATTCATAAAGTGTTTCATAACAAAGACCATTTATCGTACAATCTATTCACTCAAGTGAACAGCAAGTTAGGTCTAGTTTTTGCTGAAAGCCCATCCTTCCGTTATTATCTTGACTCCACTACATACAAGCGCACTTATCTACGAGGGCTTAAAGGGCAACTATATTCAGGGTTTTTGTGTTATTCACGACAACAATATTAACTACTGATAATATGTTGTTATAGGCAAATGAAATATTAATTATTTTGAGAATGGTAATTTGATATCCTTTACCTTTTTCTAACACAGAGGATTTATTTAAATACTAGATGCGCTCTGTAATTTCACCTGCGTTCATCTCAAGTACTCGCAGGTTATCCGGGATAAAAACTGTTCTTTCTCGGGTTTTAAGCAATCTCAGTACTAAATTTCATCCAAATAGGTTCAGCAGTTTAGGCGTGAAGAAAAGACAGACAGACAGAGTTACTTTCGCGTTTATAATCTTAGTAAGAAAGTAACGATTTGTAACGGTCGTGAAATAAATTTAAGAAACAATAATTTAAACACATTTTGTCAATTTGTTTTAGCTGCATTATTTGACACACAATTCAATTTAAATTATTTTATTTAAAAGACTTGAACTTAGTTGAGCATGTTTAAATGATTACTAAATTATCAAAATATGCAAAAACATATCCTTCTCAAAATAAGGGACTTATCATAACGCAAAATTTCAAAATACCCTCACAAAACAGCCTTCATTTATTCTACTGCACCATGAATTACGAAGCATAAATTATTCTTTTGAAAGCAACGCGTAACGTGTTATAATTTCAAAGAACCCTGCAATTAAGTGCCTCCGATAAATTTTAACATAGAACTTATCAGGCCGGTATGCAAATTGAGAATATAAAAATGTTAAATTCATCGGGCAAAGAGTGGAAATTAATCGATCGGCGGGTTAAAAGCTTGTAGATAAAGATAATTGCTGGTCGAGGTGGTGGAAAGTGGATCACTGGTAAAAGCTTATAACACGATAGTTGTTTGGATCTTCGGTTACACTCAAGTTATTATAAACAATTCTTCATTGTATTTAAATGATTTTAAGAGAGCAGTTGCTCGAGTTTCTATCTGGTTCTTCTTGGTATATAAATGGTACAGCCTGGTGAATGGTATATAAAAGAATAATAATTAATTAATGAATAAAAAAATGTATATGACGTTATAAAAGGGCATCGTAGGAGGACGATTTGAATTTAAACATTTTGACTTTTGACTTGAATTTAAATAAAATAATAATGGGGTATGTTATGAATAATTGACGTAACGTTATTAAATTTAAAATAGAAGGATTGGAATATTGATAAATTATAAGGTACAATGTACATATTTTACAACAAAAATAATACTATACACGGAAATAATAAGTATGACTTCTAATTAAAATATAAGTTATATGATATTTTGTATTGGTACCTCTTGATGAAACTCCATCTTGATTTATTTGTAAACCACTTCAGTAAGTTCCACAATTAATATTATTTATTTTCTACACTATATTTAATATTTTTTAAACAAATTAGGCCGGTCTGGAGCAACATCTCCAGGAATTTCAAATAACAAATTAGTAGTTCACTAAGAAGTGGATTTTCGTTACGAATAAATTCTAATTTGTAAGTTTTGGTGAAAATAGTAGTAGGTACAAAAGATTAAATAGTCTTTATCATATTCATAATCTACTATATCTATTTGCATGTAAATATTACTAAATCTGTAAACTGCGCGAAAAATTCAATCCCATTCACAAAGAAAACATCAATAATCACTCAAATCAACGTTGTTTGGTCAGCTCGAAACAGATGGGCACTCTGAAACAAGTTTTCAAACCCCGTAAGATTTACTGACACGTCGAATCTAACTGCAGGTCAACGTAGCCTTTGGGACATTCGCAATTTGCGAGCGGGAACGCTCCATTTCAGATTTTTACACACCCTTTGCTTTAATTGCGTTTGCCACTAATTCCATTCTCACACCGTCTCAATCAAATTCCGCATCATCCATTACTTCTTTATCTGCTTCAATTTGAAGTACAGCTTTCTCTGAACGAGAAATGGAATGGAATGTTACGGTATCGTCGTTTATTTTTATAGCTGGGTAGCGGGCAAATAAATGATAGCACCGTTCGGGCGGTCGGAGCGACTGTCTCGTAAACCTCACGCATTCAATTACTCTTCGTGGCGCGTTTTTTCGATGGCCACTGGACATCAGGTTACAATAGAAGCAATTTGGGAAATTCGCAAAGCTGATGGAACGACTTAACTCCAGACGCTATTTTGACGGGTTAGGACTTGTGAATCAAAGTGACCCTAGATTTTTCTATTGTAACGTTTGACGAAAAATTATTTGACCGAGGATTTTTCACATATGAAATGAGTTATCAGGATTATTATTTATTGTAATTTATTCTATGAAAGTATATATAGTAGTATTAGTACGCAAATTATTTATCAGATATAGAATCAGAACAAAAGTAAATTTCCTATCGCTCTCTTAATATAAATATAAATGTTGTTAACCCACTTATTCTTAAAACGAGTCTCGACATAGATAAATCAATAGTATAGATATGAAAACAAACATCTAAACTCATGCACTAAAAATACAAAACACTCCGAATCCACGAACATATTTATTCAAATCCACAACAAAATAAGCAACATTTCACGTCTCCAACGAGCACACATCATAACAAAAGTTGAAACACTTTTAAATTCGCGCTCAAAAATAATTTTCCTGTAACGAAATCCCTCGTGAACTAAAAACCCTCACCTCGCGTTATTTTTCCACAATACATATTTAAATGCAATAAATCTTCTTAGCTGTCTCAGTGAGTTAAGCCTTTGTTCCCTGGATGTAAACTTTACGGCCCCGCAGGATACGAACAATGAAATTAAATTAATATGACGTGGACGTAGGCTGAGACAAAAGAAAACGTAATAATTTTGTCATGTTATGATATAATGCCCCTCCAAGATTGCAGGGAATATTACGAATTCAGAATGTTATTTTTATCAAGACGGTGAATTATGTCTTGTGTTAAGCCATGATGAAAATTTTCGAGGAAGGGATGTTAATGTAATATTTTAGGATATTATCATTCACGTATGGTACTTAAGATGCCGTTCTGTATATTCAAATTTTATACAATCATATCAAGCCTGGTAAGGGTAAGTAATAAAATCAAATTGTTAGTAAATTGCTAAAGGCCGTTTTCAAAGATTATAGATAGATTGTTATCTCAAATTAAATGACGTAAGATTGACAAAAGTCAGAGCAAAGGCTATCCGTCGATAGGATATTGAAATTAAAGTCAGTGCAAATATATAGATTTGTCTAACTTTAGTAAGCCAAAAAAAGAATTGATAGAATATAAAAACGGTCGCAAAAAGGAAAAACGCATAAATTTCAATCAATCAAGAATATTCGTTTCAATGTGTTTCTTTGTTCTTTGTCTAATGGTTGTGCTTATATTATGTGAATAAAGACTTACTTTACTTTAAATATTTGTATTCATAGAAGGAATGAGATATTTATTTCACCTTTAAATACTGCACCAAATATTAATTGTTCAAAAGTGAGCCAGCTAATTGGGGCTCGATGGCTAAAGTTTGTAACTGGAGATGACACTACACGTTATGAAACATCGCGTGTACGCTGAGCGAATTTTAATTGCACACAACTCAGTAAAGGTCATATTACAGTATAATATATCCTACAAAACTTACTAACTGGATTTATCTATATATCTATATACTTATCTATATATCTTTATAGAAATCTCAAAGGTGCCTGACTGACTGACATAGTGATCAACGCACAGCCCAATCGACTGGAGGAATCGAGCTGAAATTTGACATGCAATATGTAAGAAATAATTTTGATCAAATCCCACGGGAACAAGGAAAACAGATCTACGTGGGTGGAACCGCAGGGCACAGCTAGTATAAAACAAACTGGGTATTATTATTGTTGTTGGTTCGATTTAAATAATAATTCGAAACCAGCAATCTGGTAAATATGAATTTAATCATGACTATCAGTATTTACTTTTGTATCACTCAAATCCATACCAATACAATATTTGCACCAAATTTTAATTGTTCAACTTTGTCGCGATACGTAGTTAAAATAGGATTCAACACTATTAATATAATTTAAAGGGTTAATAATGTTTTTGCTTTCAATAACATTTTGATTGATGTCACTAAATATCATTATACTTCTACTTACAATATCTGCACCAAATTTTAATTGTTCAACTTTGTCACGATACGTAGTTAGCTAGCTAATTGGGGCTCGATGGCTAAAGTTTGTAACTGGAGATGACACTACACGTTATGAAACATCGCGTGTACGCTGAGAGAATTTTAATTGCATACGACTTAGTCAATTTCATACATTAATTGGACTATTTAATTTATAGTTATTGTTTAAAGAGGTATTAGTATAATAGATTTATAATGGAAGGAATTCGTTAGAATGTGTTATGTGAAGATCGGTGTGAAGAAGTATTGCATTGAGCGGGGGCCCGGAGGCCTGTATTCCCATCCCATTCCCCTGCCGTCCCGGTCCACTCCTCTCCCAACTTCCTATCATTAATCCTCTCCTTATCCCCTCCCCTCCCTTCACTCTGACCAGGCATCTGGGACACTTTGGTGTTATGTGTGTATATTCATGGCCTACGGTCAGTCACTTCACATCAGGTGAACCGCATGCTCCGCTTACCTGCTGTAACATAAAACAAAAAAAAATATTTGATTTTTTGTCTTTGTCCAACTATTAGGTATAATGTATGAAAATCAGGTGTTAAATTATTTCACGTAATTGTAACATATAAAGTTTTAAGAATTTATTTAACGTCACTGTTCACCTCTGAAAGAAAAATACGCGATAATAAAAACGACCGCTGAATACCCAAAATTTAAATTGTTGTTTTATTTTGCCCGTTTCTTTATCGACTTTTCCTCATTGATAAAGGTTCACCACTTTAAAAAATTGTTTGCATTGTTTAAACTGAAAATTTTCCTTATAAATACCTTTTATTCAAAATAACCTTAGGAATCAATTTCTTTCAAGAATATTTTGAATAACGTACAACAATTGCGTTTATTTTCAATAATGTCAGTTTTCTGTAACCGTTTTGTAGATATTATGTTCAAAATCAATCATCCTCATCCTTTAAAACATAAATTTGCGAACTCTTTTTTATATCGTAACGACAAAAATATGTGTATAATATTGTGGCCAGTGTAAGTTTGCAATTAAAAGGAGGATACATACGATCGATTTTCTTCAACAATTTAGAAAATGCACAATTAAAAATTGGATACAATTCACGAGCAAAACTCCACCTGAATTGCCGCGCTGACCGCTTCTATTTTCGCGCAAAAATTCGCCGGCATTTTATTGTTTCCGCGCTAAGAGTTAAGAGATTAGCACGGAAGCCTATAACTGTGGCCGTAAAAAACTTCAGCGCTCATATATTTTTCGCGGTACCTTTTTCGGTATGCTTTTCCATTTGAAAAGATACGTTTATTCATTTATTCGTGGTCCAACGAGAACGGAAAGCCCGGCAGGTTTATGCGTTCCGTGCGCTTTTGTTTGTCGCAGAATTACGACTCGTGTGGACGAAGCTTTATGTTTTTCTTTTTCAATTTGTTTTGGTTGGTTCTAATGTGGATCGGTGTTGGAACAGTTTTGGAAAGGAACTGTCCAAAAAAGGTTACCTACAATTGACAAACTTGGAATTTTATTTTACTAAAACTCCTACTATGGTGTTATCTTTGTAACGTATCATAATAATTATTCATGTAGTTTAGAAAACAGTAATTTGCCTAATACTTCAATGTCATTACGAGTATTGTTTAGAGTAATATAAGACAAAAGACTTTTATCACTATTAGAAAAAGTTGTCTTTTAGACTACATCGTCTTTGACCTTACTGCTTAGCTCTGTTCCATCACAGCTTTTTATTATTTTTTTTTATTTATATATTTTATTCCGATACATAGATCCATACAAAATAAGGAATAATAGTAGTAAAACTGAGTGGGCTCCAATTTGGCAATCTTTTTATATTATACGTTATTATTTTTTATTCATTTTGTTATTCTTTTTTATTTATTTTTTTGTTTTAATTTTTAATTTTTTTTTGACAAATAAATAATATCTTTTCTTTTCTTTTCTCTTCTTTAGTAGAAAATAATGTTCATAAATTTGTATCTAAATTAATAAATACTTACCTATTATTAGACCAAGGAAGCAATCTGCACATAAATAACATATCCATAGATATATCCACTATTCAAATTCCATTGTACATGCGATATGTGATATTCCAAGTTGGTACGGCCGAATTACCGCCTAAATACGCCTCGCTAATGTATTACAGGCAAGCATCGGTAATTTGGACACGATGCTGCTGATACCAAGACTTGCATGCGATTCTTGAGCTTTGTTGGGACTTACGGTCGCCAAGGATGGCAAAACAATGAAAGAAAGAAAGAAAGAAAGAAAGAAAAATCATTTATTTGACGGACAAGACAACACAATACATTTAAGACATAAACATTTACACTCTTTTTAATATATGTCATACCGCCGCCAAAAAGGATCTAATTCAGCATGTGCTAGGAAAGATCCTAGCGCTGGTTTTCAATTAGACCCTCAATATAGAAAAGCAAAAAAGCATACAATTACATTTTTCACAATTATATAACTAGCTATATACAATAAATATAATTAAGCTATAGCTATATATAATGAAGGAATGACCCTTAATGATTCAAGGATAATAGAAAATATTTTAGTTCCCAAGAACGTGCTTTGAATAATTGCATCAAACGCCATCAAATTCAAATTCAAATTGTATTTTTCCAAATTTTTGAAAGCTCTTTTGAAACGTCGCATACATATTATTTTTTATTTACCACCGATTCGTGATCATCTGAGTAGTTCACGCACAATATACTATGGTCATAGTATCCTACATAAATTATGATCAACATGGTGATGAAACTTAAAATAAACACATTATATTTACAAACAAAGGTACACATCATGTCTTTCTTAGGGCCCCTGTACACATTATCAGATAGAGACGCCTATTCGTAGTAGGTATTTTATGTCTGCCGACGTAACGGATTGGCAGACTGCTTTGACAATAAAAGTGGGAGCCGAGCTCAATTAGGGCAAGCTCGCACCGGTGTAAGTACCACCCCCCCCAGCAGAAGACCGGCGTGAAACAGTATTGCACTGTGTTTCGTACGGTGAGCGGGTGCCCGAAGGCCTGTATTCCCATCCCATTTCTCCTCGTATCCTGTTCTAGTCCTCTCCCAACTTCCTATCATTAATCCTCTCCTTATCCCCTCCTCTTTCTTAAGCCGGCAAGGCATCTGCGACATTTTATGTTGCAGATGTTCATGGGCTGCGGTCAGTCACTTAACATCAGGTGAACCGCATGCCCCGCTTGCCTGCTATGACATAAAAAAAATGAAATAAATGACAATATATTACCCAAAACCTTAGGTTTATTTCTCCATAATACTAACCAGTTTCTAAAGCCCTGTGTATCGTTATCAAGGTGTTATCTTGCCCCGCGCCATCGACGATCACTCGATACCATCTTTCTTGGTATTGCTAAAGTTATCATTTTATTATTCGATTCTAACTTGAGCAATTTCTATCGTGATTTCGATCTTAATGTATCGAGTTGAAGTTAGGTAAGCGAAATTGCATGTGTGTGATATTATAAGCAACATTGTATATTTCCATAAAACATTGTTTACAAAATTTCAATGTGTGGTAAAATATTGGTTGTATAGAAATCATTAATTTTCGTTTTAAATTTATTAAGAAAGAAGAAAGAAAATACGTTATTTACAACATATACAAAATTGAAAAATATGAATAGAAACATTTTTATATGTGTTTGTGTGTGCTATAAAATGGCCGCCCACTCATCGTAGACACATTGATTTTAAATAGGCGCCATTTTTAACTATTGACAGCGACGGTGATGTTGTTCAAAATATAAGACATAGGTATTCAATATATGTATATAATTACGATAAATATTAAATATGTATAAGGTATTTCTATGCTACATTTAATAGATACAAATAAAAACTGAATTATTTGTGCACTTTCAGTAGCTAAGTAGTTATTTTGGAAACAAATATATGAGTATTTATCTACACATAAATTATAAAGAGAAAAACTTTGTTTGTTTTAATGAATAGGCACAAAAATTACTAGGCCAATTTTAAAATATTTTCACCATTCGAACGCTACATTATCCACGAGTAACATAGGCTATATTACATTATGATACGGGAGCGAAGCCGCGTGGAACAGCTAGCTTTATATATTTAAATAAAATCGAGTATCGATATATTGGTAAAATCGAGCCAAATATTCACTCATACAATAAATTAAACCAATTCTTAGTAATTGTAACTGAAAATACATTTCAAGAAAACCGTCTGAGCAAAGTCACATTGAACGTAACTAATAAAAGGTCAAATTGTTAGTTTTCGCCATAAATTACATTTCACACCTCGTACTTTTAATTAAAATTACACCTAAATCAATTTGGAGTGTGCTCTGAAATACAAAGAGCTCATACGTTTAAGTTTTTACTACTATAAGCAATATTGAATTATTTTTAGTAAAATAAGGTGTTAGAATAATTTCAATATATTTGCGGTCCTATTTAGTATCGTTTTACTTAATAGTGACGAGAGTACTTTAAAATACTTTATATATTAATTAGTAAGTATTTTATTTTATTTAAATTTAATACATATTCATATTTTTGTTTAAGATGCAAAAATTTCCGTTTATAATTACAACATAATGAAGCAAAGATTTATTGTAAATATTTACTTAATGAATAGTCAATTAATCGTGCCTATAAAATTATTCAGTTGGTAACTACATCTCAAATCATTTAAATTATTTCCCATTCACACCGTTATTCAGAGTACTATGATATGCTAGTAGGTACTATAATATGCCATTTTCTGGCCTGTGCATCTCAGAAATGCTTAGACACAGATTGTGTGGTTATCACATGTATGTTGAAATCAAATTACGAAGTACTCTGCAGTGTATTACAACGGTGGTATATTATGTGTGTTCTTGAATTTTTATGAGTCGTGGAAGAAATGTCACTAAGAATTACATATGAAAAGAATGTGTTTAAAGAAGAATAATTTTGACACATTAAAGGTAAGCAGGTATAATATAACCTCTTGGAAAGTGATTTTATTGTATTAACTAGCTTTCCGCCCGCGGCTTCACACGCGTGGGCTACTAATTTCTGTATTTTTAGAGGAGCACAACAAAAGTTAAAAAAATCGATCCCAGGACCATGATATATGCGCATGTCTATAATTTTTTTAATAATTTTCTATGAAAATAGGTTTGACCAAAATCTCACAGAGCGCGCGCCTCTTTAAAAATACAGAAAATAGAAGCCCACACGAGCGAAGCCGCGGGCAGAGAGTTAATTATTTTTGAAGGTTTTTGAGGATTCATTGAGTGTTTTAACGTCTTAATCTGTACGTTAAGAGTATAAAAAGGCATGTCCGCAACTCAACCAAAATCTCACATTGTCACGTGGTATGACATTTTCACGACTTTAGAAGCGTATATCTCAAAAAATATTTATTTTAGCAGAAAACGCATTTAGAAACCTCGATATAATTATTAAAGACCTTTCCAATGAAACCTCACTCAATGTTGTATTCGCGAATTAATTTTTTTACCCTCCAAGAGCCACCCCAAAAATATATTTTTTTAAATAAAATGTAGCCTATAAGTTGCACCTAATATTGGTCTATCATCATGTGAAATTTTATAAAAATCTGCACAGTGGTTATTACGTGATTGACGCACATACAAACAGATAAACAGATAAGACAGACAAACAGACAAACAGACAAACAGAAAAAAAAAATTTTAACCATGGTTTTGGTATCTATAGAACATACATATTGAATACCAATTACTATTTTTGAAAAATATTCAATGTACAGAAATGGTTCGGTTACTGTTTTATTATATGTATAGTTACTTAAAAATATTAATGTAAAATATTTACATTATATTAGCAAAGATCATTAATATATTGCTAATTCTTTTTGAATCCCAACTTCCTGTCATAATCCCCTCCTTATCCCCTTCCTTTCAAGGCAAGGCATCTGCAACACTTAGATGTTGTAGATGTTCATGGGCTGCGGTCAGCCACTTATCATCAGATGAACCGCATGCTCCGCTTGTCTGCTGTAACAAAAAAATCAATTGATAATAACTTAATTGACAACAACACAAACTGAAAGACACGTTAAATAGAAAAAGCAAACAAAACTCATTTAAACCATTTAAAACGCGAACAAAATTGAATACTTTATTAAATTTTAAACTATTCAACGCGGCTTAAATCGTTTCATTACTAAATGTCTATACAGTAAATTTGATTCTTGTAAGGCTAGAACAAACATGGCGTTGGTCACAAAATAAAGATTTAATATTCACCCTTTTCATGGTAAATGTTTGCATGTCACTCGAAAGTGTACCCTTGGTTAAATAAACTAAATCTGATACATAGACTGTTCTATTAATTCTATTAATTAATAGAACAGTTTTTTCTTTGTTTTGATTCTATTAATTCTTAAACTATTCTCTTTACTTCATATAATTGTTGTCTTTGTTTTTTGTAAAAGTCGAGGTACATGTATAGAAAATAACATACGCTTGAAAAAAACGTATTACATACACCTTCTTCTAACCGATATTTGAGATAATTATGAATCATGTCAATGTCACACGTTTGTGTGAACCTAAGGAACTTAACGTTTAAATTATCAGTCAGCTAATCGCCGCTGTGTGCGCTGCACGCACAATGCCGATGGTTCGATCTCCTTCCTCTGACGTCGCGTCATCACGCGTAAATAATAATAGTAATGTGACAGCTTTAAATGAATACAAGTGTAATGGATGCAATGTAGTTATAAATGAACTGCTTACTTTTATCACGAATAAAATTGACACCTTACCAGAGACTGGGCTTTTACAAATATGTTTAAGTGCATATTCTTACGACGAGATAGAAGCTTCGAGACAAATTGCTTATAAACTCTTGGCACCTAACAAAAAATTTTTGCGACGGAAGGATGGATCGGAGCAGA
>LQNK01003041.1:0-21207 GCA_001586405.1 Phoebis sennae | reverse complement strand
AAGTGGAAAGCAGGTGCATCAAGTAAAAGATAAATATTGTGAATAATAGAGTTAAATAAATATAAAAAATTGAAAATGTACTAAATCTTTTAAACATTTTAAAAATACTCACTTAAACAAATTTTGCTAAATCCGAACCAAAAAAAATCATAAATCGTTATCAAGACTCAGAAAAACGCTGCGTTCTAACCGCTTCTAGCCCACCTGCTTATTATGAACCGCTCAAAACACGTAGCGACGCCATTTTCTTTTTTCGCGAGAAATTTGAAAGTGTAAAACATGTTAACTGATGTTCGCGTGCCGTGACTAGAAATTACTGGGATTGCATTTACTGCCTTGTCACTTTTATTAGCCTCCACGACGTATGTGGGAAATTATTTAATATTAATTCTTATTTTACAGAAAGGACTGCCAGATGAGATAAGAGCTGAATATAAACAATTATAATTAAACTATATTATTCCGTAACTGGGATTTTATATACGTTCTTGTCACCTTTATTAGCTCCGTATGAAGGACGTGGAAAGATATAAAGAGGATATTATGATATAGATATACTGCTATTATTCTATGGGCATTATACGCATATATTCTTTGTTATAATCACTCTAAATTAAACTACTTTTGTTTTACATTTGAATACTTTGACTGCTTAAGAAAAAATAACACTTTAAAACCATGCTGTTTATGACAGTTAAAACGATCCATATCATTGTATTATCAAATAGGTTTGGAATTCGCTTGCCAAAATGTGTAAATTTTTTAATCAATTTTATTTTATTTTTCATATAAGATATTTTTTAGAATTAAGCCTAAAAACATTTTATTAGGAATGCGTAGTTATAGTTACTAGAGCGAATAAGCCCATTAGAACAAATCAGAAAAAATTAAAATATCAAAAATATAATATTTGTACCAACTGTGTAATATCAAGTTAATATCTCTAATATAATCATTGTGTTGAATGGAGTCACGGACTGCCGTCGAACCCGCTGTAAATCTGAACTATCGCTAGTTGTCTGGAGATCACTCACAAATGTCCTCGACTTACATTTGTGGTGCAAATGGTAAACGGCAGCGGATCCAGTTCAAATCGTTATTATGTGAAAGAAGTCACGGGCCATCTCGAAGCCGCTGTTAATTTGAACTAGCGCTAGTTGTTTGGAGACCACTAACAAATGTCCTCGACTTACATTTGTGGTGCAAATAGTAAACGGCAGCGGATCCAGTTCAATTCGTTATTATGTGAAAGAAGTCACGGGCCATCTCGAAGCCGCTGTTAATTTGAACTAGCGCTAGTTGTTTGGAGACCACTAACAAATGTCCTCGACTTACATTTATGATGCAAACAGTAAAGGACAGCGATCCGCTGTCAACAAAGCATTATTATACGAATGACGTCCCGGGCCATCTCGAAGTTAATCTGAAGTCGCAAATGTTTGCGGTGGAGTAGATGAGACAATAAATTGATTTGACGTTTCGAGTACTTTACAGCGAGCGTGGTCACGGGTGACTGAGATGACAGTTGTGTTCATGAGTGTTTCAAAAATTGTGTGTCTACCTCCACTTATTTCCACGAAGATAATATAGTTTAATTTATCAATTTTAACATAGACGCTTTCAGCTTATCGCGTGTACCACATCTTCGCAATCGGCTACAGGGTTTATGCGCTTTTTAGCGCTTCTGAAAGAACGTAGCAGCTGCGGAGAGCTCTCACACGTGAGATATACTGTATTGTTCACTATTCACTAAATACCGCAATATATTATTATACTAGCTGTTCTTGCGGCTTCGCTCGCGTAGTAGTTATATTGCCTTTGTCACTCAGTGAAGATGCAGCTATAATGGTGAAAGAATTTTTGAAGTCAGTCGAGTTGTTTTTGTCAGATAATATTACAAACATACAACAATATGGGTTTGCTATAAATGTTTTAAAATTATAGAATTTCATTCGTGATATTTCGTTCATTAACTCTAGTGGCCCAGTGGATATGACAGTTTATATTACGCCAGAGGGTGGGGGTTCGATTCCCACAAGTTGAAAATTATTGTGATGAACCGAATGTAAGCATTCTATTAATTATCTAGTTTCTATAAATTGTTTAGTGGAATGGTATTTCGATCGTATGATAACGATACACCATTGGTCTTAAATATTTAACAGAATACTACATCTATCAAATTATGCAGAGACCACCCAATCGAGATGCGATTTTGGCATTTTTAAATTAGCAGACTTGGTACCCACAATTAAGGCCCTATTATTTAACATATAAAAGTGTACAACTAGCCTTACCTACATTCCCACCGCGCTTGTGGCTGTTAGGCACGGTGCACACTATCGATTGAATATTCAAGCGGCCACTTGCTCTGATACGCCGAATATGTCGGTTACATGGCGATAGTACACCGGTAGTCTGCACTATTGAGGGGTATTACGGTTTATCTTGCCTACCTATATTGATATTGTTATAGCTAGGTGTATTATATAGAGCAAAAACGTTCCTCCTAACCGAATTTCGACCACGGCAACCAATCTCTAGAGAGATCAGCCAACTGCGCGGGAGATATTATAGTGCACATGTGTGTGCGCAAACACAGGTGCACTCTATATTCCTTTACTCTTATAACCAGATGGGACAAGACCAAGACCGTAGAGAGATCAGACACAGGACCAACGGCTTTGGGTGCTCTCCGAGGCACGGGGGTGTTCCAGCACCGCCAACTTCCAGACTCAGGCCTATTACTGAGATTTCTTTGTCAGAAAAATCCCAATAACATTTTTTTGGCCCCACCCGGGATTCGGACCCGAGACCCCTCTATCTGTAGTCAAAGATGCAACCACTAGTCCAACGTGGCAGTCATATATAGAGCAAAAGTATGGGCGCGAACACAGGTGCACTCTCTATTCCTTAACTCTCATAATCCGATGGGACGGCATGCTGACGTGACCGGAGAGACAGGTGCAGGACCGACGGCTTTACGTGCTCTCCGAGGCACGTTAACTATTGGGTGTAACCATCACCACAAAATTTCTAGCAACAATAGCGTCGGGTTAAATAATAATCACAATTTTTATTTTCATTTTTTATTGCGCTGAATAACATTAAATAAACTTACATAAAGATACTATAAAGGCGCCCTTATTGCCTAAAGCAATTTCTTCCAGACAACCTTTTGGGAGGATGGAGAGAAAAGATTCAGATGCAGGCACAAAAATCAAATCCCCATTTACCTATCCCTAATTCCCTACTTCCCTAATTCTTTATTTCTTTATTTATATTATAAATCGGTCTCTTTTTCGCGCCTAATCCTTAGTGGATTAGGCGATTTATATGAAACTAGCTTTCCGCCCGCGGCTTCGCACGCGTGGTCCACTAATTTCTGTAGTTTTTAGAAGCGCACAACGAAAGTTTAAAAAAATTACGGTCGCAGGATCGCTTATATATTTGCATTTCTATAGTTTTTTTATGATTCTCTATGGAAATAGCTTTGAAAGAACCTCATAGTGCGCGCGCTTCTTCAAAATACAGAAAATTGTATCCCATGCGAGTGAAGCCGCGGGCTGAGAGTTAATTATTTTTTGAAGGTTTTTGATGATTTATTGAGTGTTTCAACGCCTTAATCTATACGTTAAGGGTATAAAAAAGCATGTCCGCAATTCAACCAAAATCTTACATGCCCACGTGGTATGACATTTCTACAACTTCAGAAGCGCATATCTCAAAAAATATTTATTTTAGCAAAAAACGCTTGTAGAAACCTGTATTTTATTTTTAAAGACCTATCCAATGACACCTCATTTAATTATGTATGCGCGAATTTATTTTTATACCCTCCGTTTACACGTATAAAAAGCCACCCCTAAAAATATTTTTTCAAATAAAATGTAGCCTATAAGTTGCATCTAATATAGGTCTATCAGCATATGAAATTTTATCAAAATCTGCCTAGTGGTTATTACGTGATTGACGCACATATATAATGCCTCCCCGACCGACAGCGGTCATGGTGGCCAATCTCATCAGAGATCAGCCAGGTACGCAGGAGATATTATAGTGCACAAGTATATGCGCAAACACAGGTGCACTCTCTATTCCTTCACCCTCATAATCCGATGGGACGGCAGACCGACACGACCGGTGAGAGATTTGGCGCAGGACCGACGGCTTTACGTGCTCTCCGAGGCACGGGGGTGTTCCAACACCGCCAACTTCCAGACTTGGGGCTGCTATTGAGACTTTTTCGAACCCGAGACCTCTCGATCTGTAGTCAAAGATGCAACCACTAGACCAACGAGGCACATACAAACAGATAGACAAACAGACAAACAGTCAAACAGATAAACAGACAAACAGAAAAAAAAATTCTAACCATGGTTTTGGTATCTATAGAACATACATATTGCATACCAATTACTCTTTTTGAAAAATATTCAATGTACAGAAATGGTTCGGTTACTGTTTTATTATATGTATATTGTATAGATTATGTACATACGCGGGTGAAACCGCGGTTGTATAATAAACCGCGTTTAAAATCCGTTTATTTGATACTATGATTGTTTTTATGAATATTAAAGACACCTCTTCCCTGCTCATTCTTATTCTTCTTTTTTCATTAATTTCCATTAATACCTTCTCTCCTCTTCCTCTCTTCTCTTGCAGTCAGAAAAAACCTGCAACAATATTTGACATTTGGTTAGTTGTTATTAAACAGCCCAAAATCTACGCTACATTTACATAAACTTAAAAGTTTCGATCGCATCTTAAAATGAAGGTATAGTTTCTATAATTAAAAGGTGTTAATGGCACCTCGAGCGTCGCTGATCGAATTAAAATGTAAATTACATCTATACATTACGGCTCGTCGTTCACTGAAGCAATAGTTTTATTTCTATTGGATCTTTTGTAAGTGAAATCGAGAACTTGGCTTCACATTTGTTTTTGTTGGTATATCATTTTTTGTAAAGAACCTTAAAATTATAATTAATACACTCGCACGGCTGCCCGCAGTACTGTGCATTCATCGATTTTCGGAACGAAACGAAACCCATATAGGCATAGAACCCAACCACTAAAGAAACAAATACTTAAGAAATCAATCTAAATACTCGAATTTACCTTCGTTGTTAAAATATGAACTAAATTTCATACTAGACGTTATTTTTTTGATACTTATTATTAATAATTTCCACTTTTCTGAATTTTTCCTTTGTATGTCTACGTCGATACCAATTATATCAAGTTTCTAGATTCTAAAGTTTCTAAAAATGGGTGAGGCTTTTGATCTAAAAGTGAATTGATAAAAATGCGGTTTTTTAATTCAAATATATCAACAAGCGTGTGACCTTAGTTAAATTACTTACTTTTAAGTAGGATGTGCCAAATTTTATAAATGAATAGTTTAGGTATTGTAAGAGAGCTGTAAGTTCGAAATGGAACGTATAAATATACACATCGCGCGTTGAATGAATGAAAACTCTTATGTGGTATACACAAAGAAACTAAAAAATAACATCTTAAATATTATTTATACTATGCATAAAAAGCGGTATGATCGCTAGGAAGCGATCTCTTCCATCCCTTGGTTCTACGGAAAACAACATAAATATTTAGTCACAAAATAGAAGTAGTTATGAGCCTGTCTCCATACTTGGATGATCCATAAGTCCATCAGTCTGTTATTATAAGTTAATTCGTTCATTGTACGACGACCTTTAACCCCGATTCATCCAAGACGCGATCTTATTGGACCAACTTCTCCCATGAATAATGCAGAACCTGTCATCTGTAATTTTAAACGTCTTGTGGTTTCAATATTACGCTTTAATCCCAGTTTATGAAAGATTTAATCATTGTTTTGCAGTTTATTATGGGTTATTAGTGCCATTCAAGATGTTATATAGCGACCTTAAAAACTACCCTACCTTTATGTCGGTATACAAAGACTAACTCAGTTTGTTGTGCTGCAAAAAGTAAAAAAAAAAATTTTTATGTATGTTTGTTACATACATGCATACATTCATCCCCATACAAACTTTCGCATTTATAATATAAGTAGTATGAAAATTAAGAGGATTAGATGTTTGGAGGTTTGAATTTTCGTGTGATTCGAATGAAGTTTCGTAGATAAACAGCTCATTTGTTTATCTATGAAACTTCACTATTAGCTGGATAAGATGATTTTCATCCAAATCGAAGTAAAGCCGCGGACAGCACCTAGTACATAACAATGTATACCGCTCTCATGCGGTGAATATTAAAGACTTTAAATGACTAGTTTAAAACGTAGTTTTTGACTAATATACATCCAACCGATGGTAGCTTGCAAAATTGTAACTGTAATATTATTATCCAATGTTGCGTGTTATTCATACTCACAAATGAAGCATCACACCCACTCGTAAACTACTTAAAAAGATTAAAAACTTAACAGTTAGTTCAAAATTAATCTAAAAGGAATCTCTCATTTCGTAATGTTGCCAAATCTTTCACTTATTCAGCCTCCGTTGAATGCTAAAGCGTGTGCAATAATGTAATATTCTTGTAGTTTGGCCTAAATCCAAAACATTTTATATTTCACTTTAAAAGTCCCCTGACATTTGGATCGCTCTTAATATTCATGTTTATTCACAATTTCAACATTTTTCTACCATTCCAAAGTTTTCTTTATACATTTGCGATGTGGATTTTATGATGGCGCACATAAATTCACGTATTGACCCGTATACGTGCAGAATATTATATTGGTGACTGGTCACTGTTAGTAATATGTTTGTATGTACCTTTAGTTTGGTGTAAGCGTGTCAATGTGTAAGATCAAGTCATGTAAAAGCAGCATTCGATTCCCTTGGATAACACCACCAGGTCATTTCTCAACGTTTAATTTTACTATTGATAATATTCTGCTGGGTGGGTCTATCCGTGGATGTCGTAAAAGGCGACAGAGAGTCATTCTGCTGCATAACTTCTTCAGCAATAAAAAGGTCTCCCACGCTCTTATTGCTTTGCATGATTGTGCCAAGAAGACCGGTGTGAAGCAGTATTGCACTGTGTTTCGTACCGTAAGCGGGGCCCGGAGACCTATATTCCCATGCCATATCTCATCCTATTCTTCTTCTCTCCTATCTCCCAACTTCCTATCATTAATCCTCTCGTTATCCCTGTTATAGATGTCCATGAGCTGCGGCTAGTCACTTTATATTAGGTCAACCGCATACTCCACTTTCCTGCTCTATTATAAAAAATCCTATTATTACCTCTCTGCTTTCCATACGTTACAAGTCCCAGAAGGCCCAATATTCGTAAGCAAGCAAAGAAATAGTTACAAAAATTGCATGTGAAGACACCATTTTTAACGTCGTAATATAAACCCGATCGTCGGGCTACTGCAATCCCAGGTGCAAACTTGGCTCACCCAAGCATTACCAACCCTCACCAACAATTGAACCTGCTTTTTCTATTCAGCGTTGCACATCACAGATAAAGTCTAGCTCGGAGCATTCGACGCGCGTACCAACAAATCCGATAACGGGGAATGCCCAAACTCACAGACTCGATTTCAACTGAAACATGATTACAGCGCTGGAAACAGGCCTTGAATTCCTTAGTACCTGAGCTTAAAAATGGAGTTTAGAGTTTCAGACGTGTGTCACGTAAATCGAATTGGGAGTTTTTGGGAATTTCCTGTTTGTAAGGAGGTATTATTGCACGTGGGTGGAATGGGGATTCGTTTAGGTTTGTTGGTTATTGTGAATTCTCTGTTTAGTGACGTTTGTTATAATTATAATAAAAGCCTTTATTACTAATAACATTCATACTGAAGAATAGGTTTTTTATAAACTATTTTAACTCAATCTATTTTCTTATTTATACTTGTATGTTAGTAGTTGTCTCATTGGCAAAGGCCTCCCCCATCTCTGTTGGTTCTTTAGTCTCAAGCCCGACATACTTCTGTCCATTTTCCTCTGACATATTTTTCATCCGTTTACTGATCTTTAGTTCACCGTCCTTCTTTAACACCACGTCTAACATGCATAAGTAAGACATGGCAGCATTGCTACATCATGAGTCTACTCTTTCCTTTATGGAACGTGTGACGCTGGTTATTTAATGGTAAACCAAGGGGAATATGTGGGTCACCTTTTGTGGTCTGCGCTAGCTATGTGTAGTACTAAACGTGTCGCGCATACTTTGTTGTGGAAAGGAAAAATAGGGGAGCGTATCCAGGATTATTTATGGAGAAAACGATATAATGGGAACTACAGTTCGTATTTCAATTATTCAGTTCATCTGACAGGAACTGAATAATACTATAATAACTTTTTGACAAAAAACGGAACCGACGTCCTCATACTAAAAAGTAGAAATAACAAATACACATTAAATTTTATTATTGTAAAGCTTAAAAGTTTGTCTATGAATTTGAAAAAATCTGCATGAGTTAACCATTAACTTTTGCTTTATTACATTACATACATCATAAACTCTAGTTCTATTAGAACGAAACATGCCTAATCCCACTTAACCAAACCAAATCCTTTGTGGAGAAATAACCCAATTTCGATCTAATGTACCAAAACCCGCTTGGACAGAACAACACAAAATAATGTCCCAATATCACCGCGAGATAGTGTAAGTACAAACGACTGTTTGTCGAAGCGCAAATTGTGGGCATAGCTTATTTACGTTCGGTTTTGCACCTGCCTACTTTCTGTTGCGAATTTTCGGGGTAGTTTTACTCACTGTACGATTCCAATACTATTTTTCTATCTAACGAGTGAATTTAACTTTCTGATATGAATTATTAAATCTAGGTGACTCGGAAATTTGATGTACTTGTATATGTAAATGAATGTTTGTCTTGCTTATTTTCTAGGCCTTTTCTGGTGGATTTTATGATGGCGCACATAAATTCACGTATTGACCCGTATACGTGCAGAATATTATATTGGTCATTATATGGGTCACTAATAATAATATTATGTATGTTTGTATGTATCTTTAGTCTGGTGTTAGCGTGTCAATGTGTAATATGAAGTCGATAAACACGCTTTTATTGCTTTGCATGATTGTGCCAAGAAGACCGGCGTGGAGCAGTACTTTCAATTGCACTGTGTTTCATACGGCGAGCGGGGGCCCGGAGACCTGTATTCCCATCCCATTTCTCTTTCATCCTTTTCTTCTCCTCTCCCATCTCAACTTCCTATCATTAATCCCCTCCTTATCCCCTCAATACCTAATGTACCAAAACCTGCTTGGACAGAACAACACAAAATAATGTCCCAATATCACCGCGTGATAGTGTAAGTACAAACGACTGTTTGTCGAAGCGCAAATTGTGGGCATAGCTTATTTACGTTCGGTTTTGCACCTGCCTACTTTCTGTTGCGAATTTTCGGGATAGTTTTACTCACTGTACGATTTCAATACTGTTTTATTTTATTACTATTAATCTAGCGTAACTTTCTAATATCAATTATTAAATTTGAATGGCTCAGAAATTTGATATGACTAGACAAACATGCATTTACATATTATACTTGTATATGTAAATGGATGTTTGATTTGCTTAGTTACGTTGGGTTTTGCATCTATCTTTTATGTTGAGGATTTTCAGTATAACTTTACCCACTACACGATTTTAATAGTGTTTTATTTTAGTTATATTAACTTTCAGAACTAATAATGATTCTAAATGGCTCGGAAATTGTATGTTTGTATGAGTTAATAGATTTCTGGTGATAAATTGCGTGTTATTTTTTCAATCGTAGAGAAAAATATTGATTTCTTATCTAGTTTTTTAATATTTTACAAATGGACGCTTAACAAAGGATAGTTTTTCCAATAAAATTTAGTTTCTCATAAATAACATTGATATGTAATTTAAAATGTATTTAAATGTATGTAATTACATACATTTAATTTGAAATGACTGCACTGTTTTTAAAACAATTTTTCCAATAAAATTTAGTTCCTCATAAATAACATTGATATGTAATTTAAAATGTATATAAATGTGTGTAATTTAATTTGAAATGACTGCACTGCTTTTAAAACGATTTTTAAAAACAGCGCAGTCGGTAGAAAATTTTATTGTAAAGAAGCTATTTTTGCGCTAAGGTGATTGTTAACACGCTCGAACAAAGGAAATAACTACTAGCATTTTTGTGTAATATCACCTATTTGCTTGTAAAACTTACTTTATTTTGTCTAGAAAATTTTGTGATCGTGAAAATACTTGAACATGGATAAACAATATTGTAAAACTAACTGCTTTGTCTCGAAAATAGTAATAATAGTTATTAGTATTGATAATAGTTTTATTGTTTGTTTGTTTTTCTTTATTTTTATCATAAAAGGCTCAGTGGCGAGGCCTTAGGAGAGGCCTATTTCCAGCAGTGTACTGACAAAGGCTTAACAGATAGAAACACAGATAGATAGATTTTCATCACATTTATGCATTTTCTTATATCAGGATAATTTTAAACATCGGAAAAACCCTTCTCTGCCGTCTCTTACGATACCCACGGATAGAAATTGGGTGATGATATATTATTCTTATCCTACTTAGTAATAGTAGTAATAGTAGGTATAATAGTGAAGTAGGTTAGCTACTACACTATTATACCTACTATTACTTAACCTAGCTAATGAAATGGGCATCTATATACAAAATTTCGTCCAAACTTCAACATTTATATTATTAATAGTATCCGTTAAAACGTACGTCTTTTTAATAATAGTAAAAATGGATAAGTCCTATCGCATAATACACTCTCATCAATAAAAACCATTAAAATATACACATATCAAATATTTTACCCACGAACACTTCCAGCCCGTTACGCAAATTGAAACCGCTAAAATATATTTATGTACATGCTCGTATACATTTGCGAATAACATCTACTTCGTGTATTAAATCACTATTTCGTAGCAAATGTGCCAAATTTAGTATGCGTTTTTGGAGCTCACCTTAGAATATGTTATGTAGATTACTGTGTTATCGATAAAAAGAAAGAAAGAAAGAAACAAAAATAATTTATTTATCTCTACAAAAGCACAGAAGGAGATTACAAATAACATACATAACGCCTGTGTCACGACTACGGCAGAATTGCAGAGCTTAATGAGGTGGCCACTCAGCTTATGCACCGGCATCATTGAAAAATATCAATCGCATAATTAACAATATTAAACACTAACGAAACATGTTCTTTTAATGAAAACCAGCGCTGTCTCATGGTTTCAGTCTTGGGACGGTATAAGCTAAGGCGTCTCCTTCTGTTTTAATAATGCTTAATTTGAAAGAACATTTTTTTTTCAATGCGGTAAATTATTTTTTTATTTTTTCTTAGCTTTTAGTTTATCGCTTAACAATAAATTTCAGGATCAACTAGAGGTACCCTTTAAGGTTAATTACCTAATTACCTTTTAAAAAATAATAAGCCATTGTTTCATACATTTTATAAACCTTAGAATCTAAAAGTTTAGTTACCTTTAGTCACCTTTGTTAAAAAGTTATTCTAATAGTCTTCAACATTTCTTTCTTTCTTCGTATAAAAAAAATGACAGATGATTTATATAGCCTTCCTAACCTTTTCGTTTACATATAGTATCTTACTTCGTAATTCATGACAAAAACGATTTGCTTACATTCTTTTGTTTTATCTAAATCATATATCATTCAAGTATTTACACACAACTCATATTTAAAAAGCTTTTTTCCTTCACGAACACTATTCCGATAAAATTCACTTGTTTAGGAGGCAGCCGCAGCGTTGTAGAAAAAAACACGTTTAATTTCCTGCTGCCTGGTCGCCGGACGCGCTAGGGTTTATACAAGCAGCCTGTTGTTCGGAGCACTCGTGTTTGTGGTGGATTTTATTAAACACTCCGTTGTAGAATCTTAATACAATAGCTCTTAGTTCTCACTCTAATAGTTTTGTAATAGTTGCATATAGGTTAACGGCCGTTTTTAATATTTTATCTATCCCTTGAGTTGCTTACTACAGACAAATCTATCTATTTGCACTTTGATTTCAATATCCTATCGATGGATAATGGATATATTTTGTCTATCTATTGTCAAATAATTTGACATAATCTATCCATAATCATTGATACATTATTCAAAATGGCCGTAAAAATATAAGAATGATAATGTGTCATTAAAGATTGGTTTGCGTACTACCCTCATTTTCATATAAGTCGTTATAACGAGCTATGATTTGTTTTTAACTAGTTGTATAATTGTCCAGTTGTGTAGAATTACAGTACATTTCTATTACATTCGAAATAATTTTACATAGACCCTCTATTAGTTTAGTACAATATAATATTAGAATAGTGCCTCGCCTTGCAGTAAGATGAAAAATCAAAAATCTCCAGTTGAGAGGCCGAAAGGCCGGAGCCTAGGACGATCGACTGAGGAACCTGCGGACTATCCGAGCAATGTTCAGTAGTACAGCCCACTGGATGGATTATTACTATTATTCGTGCCTCGGAGGGCACGTAGAGCCATCGGTCCTGCGCCTGATCTCTCTCCGGTCGTGTCAGTCTGCCGTCTCATCGAGTTATGAAATTAAAGGAACAGAGAGTGGACCTGTATTCGCGCGTACACTTGTGCACTATAATATCATCTGCGCAACTGGCTAGTCTATGGCCGAAATCGGTCAGGATCGGGGGGCTATTATTATTATTAAACTTTGTTATAAAACCTTCAATTATCACACCATTTTTACCGAGTACTACATACGTGTATGTATAGAGCAAACGAACAAATAGGCATTGCGGTGGCGATCTGTAATCTCGCTATTATGGCATCGCGTGGCATTGTTAGGCCTGTAGCCAGATGTTATGTGTCGGCCACAATGTTTTATACAACATACGGGTGGGAAGAAAAGGCAATAGTTCGTTCTTATAATTAGTTGAAACAACCGTTGTGCCTAGCTAAGCATTGAATGTATTTTTCATACATTGACTGATCAACTGGTCAAATTCATCTCAGCATGAGATCTGATCTCTGACATCCGTTTTGAAGTCAAAGTCAAAACGTTTATTTTTCAATTTGACCTCTTTTGAGAAGCTTGCAGATTGTCATGTAGGTATATTTACAACATATTTTTTTTATCTACCTGCCCCTACCGAGAAAAACCGCCAACAAACTCGATGGGTTGCTTTTTTCACAACGTTTTAATACAATGTAGAATTGTTAACAATGATTTGAGCTTAATGGATGATCCAAGCAACTGTTATAGATAATCATTGCTATTGTTATAGAAACATCTCCGTAATACATGGATTATAAAAATCCATGTATTCATTAATACTATTAAAGACTATTACTATACTATTAAAGCTCAGAAGAGCTAAACATTTTTAGCAAAACTCTTGATTTGAGTGATATTTAATTTTACATATTTTTTCAATCCAAAAAACACTCTTACCTTGTACACATGATATTTCCTCAATATTAAGATAATTTCAGAGATTAATAGCAAGTGCATCAGTGACAAGAATAAATAAACCTATTCAATTCCTTGCTTAATTTCCCTGTTCAATGACTCCTTTATTCTAATGATTTAAATGTTTTGCATTTTATTAGGCAGTGTGTCATAACAAGAATAAAGAAGGGGGAGCCAGGGGCAATTAAGAGCACAATTAGAGGACAGTGTGTTGCAGATTACGGCCGCAGCCCTCCAGCTCGTTCCGGCTGCCAACAAACTATTAAGACGTTTGGATCTTTATGGTCTGATGTAGAATGTGTATAATGAGGTTTTATAATATGGGTATTGAAGTGAAACTCGTATATATACTTTAATTTCAATTTTTTTGGGGTCCCCCAAGCAAGCGTAGCATGCGTTTCACCTTATGTTAAGCGACTGAATGTAATGTCCATGAATGACATCAAAGTGTCGCAGATGCCTTGAATGATAGGGAGGGGATAAGGAGAGAATTAATGATGGGAAGTTGGGAGAGGAGTAGAACAGGATGGGAGAGAAATGATATGGGAATACGCGCCTCCGGGCTCCTGTACGAAATACAGTGCAATACTGATTCACGCCGATAATCTACTGGGGGGTGGTAATTACACCGGAGCGATCTTGGCCCAATCGTCTTATTTCGGCTCCCATTATTTTATTTATTTATTTATTTTATTAGGCATACACAACAGTTGACAATAAGAGAGAGTACAATACAGCTCTTGAATATAGTGTTTTAGCCGAAATTGCCAACCTAACCATTTAAATTATAGACGTTAATAAAAGTACATTTTATAATAATAAATTAAAATTAAAAATTTGTTGTTGAAGATGTTATGCAGCAGAATTACCTTCTGTCACCTCTTATAACACTCACAGGTAGAAATAGAGCGACACATGTATTATTTATTTCAGTTAGTGCAAAGTATAACTCGAACTCGCGTACCAAGTATAATGTATCTGCATTCCACCTATCAAAACCCTTATAAAGATATGACTGGACGTTTCAACCCCAAAAATAATATAATATTAAAAAATCAGGTGCACTTTCACACTACCAAAAATATTCTTAACGCATATTTAGCAAACAAGCCGTTGATCATGAAACCTTAAAGCCCGCATTTGATACAAACAGACGGACGGACCATAATAAACCTCGGCTTAACTGCGGGCTTGTCATATAACTCAAGCCTGATATGGTACATGAATATGCTCTCATTGTAACTGTTTGGATGCTAATTTAAGGTAATACTATTCTCTAAACAGAAACTTGTTAAACGGAAAAACAATACATGAATTTGAATATCAGTTATCTTCAGTTTAAAATCTTCTATCAGATATTTTCATATAAAATACATTGATTTTAATGAACATTTTTATGGAGACAACAATTTTGTTATACTGGTAGATTAACATCAAATTCAAATTATTCAAAAATATATGGATGACTCTCCATACATGTTACAGACGAATAAAAAATAGTTCATAATGAAAAGTTCTTTATAAATGGAATAAAGGTTTGCAAATAGTATTTTTACTAAATTTAAAAGTCCTAAAATTGCTTCTTCAAAAATAGACAAAGCACAAAATTTTGTACTCCACGCGAGTGAAGCCACGGGTCCAACGCTAGTAAAAATAGATACATAGTATTGACTCAGAAGTAGCAATAAATAACCCGTTTGATAAGCCAATGAGCGCTGCGGTTGGTCCGGCGTAGAACCATAATTCGTAGCTTACCGTGACAAAACCGTAGCACTGCTACGTCATCTCTACGAACTATTGAGCCTGTGTTGGAGCATGATTTATTTGTCAGTGCTTCGGGTTTTAGTGTTACAAGAATACTCTTGTGTGTACTAATAATATACAACTGAAGAGTTTGTTTGTTGAAACTCACTTTAAAACTACTGGTCCAATTTGTTTTTTTTTTATGCTATAGCAGGCAAGCGTGACATGCGGTTCATATGATGTTAAATGGATGAACACAGCCTATGAGCATCTACGACTGTAAAGTGTCGCAGTTGCCTTGCCAATTTGAAGCCAAAAGAATGGATAAAGAGAGGGTTAATGATGGGAAATTGGGAAAGCAGTAGAACATGATAGGAGAGGAATGGGATGGAATACAGGCCTCCGGGCCCCAGTTTCATCCTAGGAAACACAGTGCAATACTGTCTCACATCAATCTTCTGATGGAAGGGAAGTAATTTCAGCAGTCCAAACAGTAGAGTTCTTAGTTATGTAATTTATTTTGTTTTATTAAATGATACTTGACTGAGTTAGTATTAACATTACAAACACTTTTTGTGAACTTAAATTTGAGAAAACATACAGTTTTTTTAACTACATAGTTCGGGAATTGTAATAAGTGTTAGCCAATAAATAAATTTGTATTTTTTGTACCTCTATTGGACATTATGTATACGTATGTTTCCATTGCTTATTTCTTATATCATAAAAATAATGTTGCATTTCTGTAACAACCTGACTCCAATACACAACTTATAATAACTCCTTTACTATCATTATAACAAATAGTCCGCATTCAACTCATAAACCCAAACCATCCATTACCAACACAAATAATAAACATGTCAAACCCCTCCAATATATCAAAAATATCCAAAACTCCGCAAACCCAGTTTCTCAATAATGACATATAAGTATATTCCAAACAATTTTTTCGTGCACAAAACTTTTCTATTCGAAAGGGTTCTATACAAATGGGGTTGACAAATAACCAATATAGTAGACCCCTGGTTGAAAGGACCGCGCATTCAATAAAGGATCTGGGCCAGTGGAGAGTTTTTGACAGAAAAACTTGATTTACATTACAGATAGAAGTGAATTTCAATGGCGCTTATCGAGTTTTTAGATCGTTCAGGCTTTTTAAAGTTATTTTGCGAAAGCATTGTAGGTAAGTTTAAAGTTTAATTGAAAAACTTCATCGAACATATGTATGTTTTACCATAGTGTTAAAAGACTAACGGCCGTTTTCAATATTCTATCTATCCCTTGTTTTGCTTACTGAAGTCAGACAAATCTATCTATTTGCACTTACTTTGATTTCAATATCCTATCGATGCATAAATTTGTTGACTTTTGTCTATCTATTGTCCTATGATTTGACATAACAATCTATACATAATCATTGATACATTATTTAAAATGGCCGTAAGACCAGCAAATTGTTCCTTAAAAATAATTATGATCAAACTAGCTGTGCCCCGCAGTTTCACTCGCATATTTAGCCGTTCCTGTGGGGCTTTCGAGATTAAAAGTTATCCTATTTCATTTTCCTAGTCCTAAGCTATCTCTTTACGAATTTTCTGCAGAATCGATCAAGCAGATCTCGAGTCATATGTGTTGTAAGAAACCCATCTTTTATATATATACGAACATCATCATTACAGACTTAGTATTTACGCAATGTAACTACTATAATGAAACAGACAGTCTTGATTTTTATAGTCAGATGCTAAATTAATGATGATTGATCCTACTATTTAACAAAAAAAAATAGTAATTTACGACATTATTAAAAAATATATTTATAAACTTAACATAAACTATAACCCACAGTATGTTATGTATTCAACAGTTTAAATGTATATTGTGGGAAAAAAGTTAAAAAGCATGAAGGAGTGGAATCGGCGAAATTCCGGTGCATCGAGCTCTGATTAAATTTGCAGCGGCCGAGCAGGTGAGCGTGTACAGACAAAGCGACGAACGACGAACGAACTAAAAGGAATGAAAATTGAGTACCATCTCGACGTGATCGATCTATATCTATTTATTTACCTTACGAACTTACATAAATTACCGATGGGAAGTAAATAGATAAATCATTTATTTCACGAATATTACACTTGTGATGCCCTGGCTAGGCAAAATAAGCCCGTGTTACGAAAACCAGTGACTTTTTCTGATTTATGTTACAAGAGAATTACAATTTCATGACAAAATTAATAACTAATTTTAATTATTATTATTTATTGTAGAAACATAAAGCACATATAACAGCGCGCAGGACGCGGATAGCTTCTATTCCCCTCTAATAGACATAAGAGAATCTTTTATTCTATCTAAACTTCTACAGTATGAATAATTATGACTAGTATTGATCAAAAGTATTCTCTAAGTAGTAAGAGAGGGAGGGACGAGCTAGACACTTTTTTACAGCTTGAAAGTTGCCTGTGAATGACCACAGCCATAGAGAAGTCCAGACTCCAGCGGCTGCTGGGTAAACACGCTTTGGAAATAGTTAAAGTTTTTATAACAAGCCCATGTTGAAACAAAATCACGTATTGCGATGTTAATACATCAGTATTGTACCAATTTCTTTAACTGCAGTGGATATAGCAATGGTCTATTGTGAGCGTTCGTCTTTGATCCCTACGAGTAGAAAATTATGATGTCATGAACAATTGTCTGGATGTTCAATTGTCTATAGTATGTTTTTACAAAAGTATGTGAAATTATGTCTTTCAGTTATCATAGTACAAGCTTTGTTTTGTTTGGGACTAGATGGCGCTGTATCAAATATCCAGAAATATCTATTTAAAATACTTGTAAAAACATTCACAAAACATATTTATTCATTTATATTTGAAGTACTTCTAAAACATTTACATTACGCACTTAAAATTTGTTTAGTTCGTCATTCGTACAAATACAGGTATTCGTAGTATGAACGCAACTATAGGGCAAAACTTTAATTAAGCCGGTCGAAATAAATCTGAAGTTTTTCGGAGCTGCAGTTTGTATCAACTGCTATACCTTCAATTGCTATTCAACTTCATTTATATTTCATGTGCTTTGATACATCTTGAGTTTTTAATCACCTTGTATAGGTGTGTATTTTCATATATTTTATTATTATGTCGTCCGTTCTGAAAACGGTTCCTTAATATATCATTCAATATTAGATACAATCTAATCTTTTTTTAATTATTACAATAAGTCGTAATGTATAAATCAAGACATTTAATTTGATAGCCCACTACTATATTCATTTCAAAAACGCCTATTTCAAAATCCTTTATTTCACCAATATAATATTACACATGTGAGGCCTTGGCGCTTGACCTAGGCAAAATAAGCCCGTACTACAAGAACCAGTGACTTTCCACGTTTGATGTTACAAGAGAAACACAATTTCATGACACTTAATAACACAATTACGTTATAGATAGCCATCCACGACGCGCCCCACCAATTCTTGAATTTGACATATTTTACTATGATCGTAATAGTTTGTCGATTAGTCTATTTATTTAAGTCTACTTCTATATAAAAATAGAAGTCTTAAACATGCTCAATAATTAATTAATTCCAAGCACAGAAAATCTCGTCACACTAAACAAAGCAGAACATGTAATGTCTTGGCGCGGGTTAATTTCAACAATGACGAATTTAGACTTAACCCGAGTCTACTTTGTATTGAAGTTAGCGAACTCGTCTAGAGCAAACTCATTTAAATCCCAAACTATTTTGATTTATTTATCGTCTAGCTTCTTACCCGGATTTGTTTGCGCGCTTGGAATATTAATTTGATGCGAATCCTTGAACTGTCTTTAATATTCATTTAAATATATATTTTAAATGCATCAGAAAATAGAACGAGAAATTTAAAGTATTTTAGACAAAAATTCCTTGTCCTTTGACAAGGAAATCTACTGATTTTTTAAATTTTTTTATTGGCCTTGATGTAAATAACTGACCGTAGCCCATGAACATCTACAACGCCAAAGTGTCTTAGATGCCTTGCCAGTTTGATAGAAAGGAATGGGATAAGAAGAGGAATTATTATGGGGCATCGGGAGAGGAGTAGAACAGTACAGAATGGACTTGGTAACTGTTTTCTATATGTATAGATAATCACGTAGAATCCCATGGAAGCATAGGATTATAGCCAAAAATTCATTCACTTATAATTAAATTAGTGTCAATAATTCCTGAGCAAGGACTATATCTATACAATTATTTACGTAAAACCGATCATGCACATTTTATCTTGGAAATATTGCATCAAAACTACAAACAACACAACGAACACAAGTTAACTTCGTACAATGAAACGCCTATTCCGTTTTACGTTCCAGAGGCTTTCGAATACAAAGCAAAAACTCCCTCAGAAAAGTTAGTGAGGTAACAATTCTAACGGATCACGAACCCCGAACCGGATACAATTGACGGACGAAACCGGCACCGGTTTGGACTGGGTGAAACTGGACAAAACAATTGACGGTGGCAACACGGAGCGCGATTGGTCCGAATTCACGAGTTCAGAAGTGGGATTATGGACGGAGTTTATTAGAACAGTGACTGCTCGGGACTTTTATGCATTTCCATTGATAAAAGTTAAATGTGGCTTATTTGATGTTTTAGTTTTTTTATACTGCCTTTATGAAACATTGATTTACATTGATTATTTAATATTTTATCCATCCAAGTTAAGATAAATAAGGAGTATGTCTGAAACATGAAACGTTTTGTGTTAGTGCGCCGGAGGGTGTGGGTTCGATCCTCACAGGTATAAAATTATGATGTGATGATGTAATTTTGTACTGTCCAGTTGTTAACTTATCTATAGTATGTACACCATACAAGCTTTGCTTAGTTTGGGACTAAATGACGTTGTGTCAAAAATGTCAATGCGTTAAAGACTTTTCGATTCTTAAGATATAGTTCCCACAAAATCTTTTGAAACCATTTCCTTCCGAAATATAGTGATTATTTAAAGTAAATGTAAAGTATTTCTAAATAAACACCCAACCTTTAAAAATCAAATTGTTCATTTTATAATAAATTCAACTACTTCTTCTAATCTTTAAGAAGCAACCTTTTGAAAGCCTTTTCCTTGATCCATACTGTTACTGACGGGGCCTAGGTCCGTATAAGATGTTGCCCAGCTTCGACAGCCGTGTGCGACCTAACGCACTGAGCGAGTGCCTTCGCGTAGTTGGTTCCGACTCGCTCCCAGCGCTCCTGCATGCGCTAATCGAAGACGCGCGATACCGCGAAGATACCGTACTCGCGACGCAAAGCACGCGGGCTTCGCACTGGACGACGCGAACGCGGGACGCAGGGTGGAGAAATGAAACGATCAAATTTCTGCAAACACCAGGGCGTCCAAGGGCTGATACGCGACCGCAAGTACTTCTTCCGGGAAGAGAAAGCTGCCTTGTATACCGACGAACTTGACTGAACGCGACGTACCGACGAACTCAACCAGAAGCGATTGGCCAGCGAACTCAATGATTCCGTTGGGTTTTCTTCTCGCACGCCCCCGCGAAGCGGGGGTGTGTGGGGAAAGCAGTCCGGGGCATTTGCCCCCCTCAGCTGGTTTCTAGCGCCGCCCGTCGACACGGGCGGGTCCTTGGCCAGGGTTAGACACCCTTTTTGATAGATGGCGCAACGTCGCGCCACCCACGCGATCAACCCCTGCCGAGTGAGACTTCCGGTTGACCCGGAAGAGGCCCGGCGGGGCGATCAGGGGGTGGGTGGCTGTCGCGCTGAGATTTGAGGAACACTAACTGCAGGACCTCGACGAGTACGCCGACGGCCTGAGCTAGTGTTTTTGGCGATTGTGGGTCTTCTTCTGCGAGGGTCTTGAGAGCCTCGGCGGCTGCTAGGAGCGGCGAGGAAGGCGACGCAGAAGGGACGCGCTTGGTGCGGGGTTGCAGGTCTTTGCTCGCTGCCGGCGCAGGTGCGGGGGCGG
>LQNK01003036.1:18185-53775 GCA_001586405.1 Phoebis sennae | reverse complement strand
TACCTACGTACCTAAAAAGGTTCTTAGTAAAAAAAATACAATCTGATCAAGTGTTGTGTTGTTTGTGCTCTTGAATGTGTAAAATCTATCTTAGCGAACGGTTGTCAATTCGATATCCATTATCACACAATAATATTTCATCATTAATTCGTAACACTATTATTTTTGTTTCGTTTTGGGTTATATCATAAATATATTTTTTTTTGTTTTGTCATAAGTCCCACTTTCGTTCTATTATTTCTTTAGGGAACATAGGAAAGATGGAATCGGCAAAGATTGCACCTACATAGATATTTTGTTTAGGTAGATATATCTCAGATTTTTATTTTGTTTTTAGTTGATTTATTGTATGAGTATTCCTTATGTAATCTGAACATATATTCCAAGAAATTGTCTGACCTAGAGACTATTAAGTTACTGTTAAGTTTTTAGAAAACATTGATATAAAATATTGGTTCCGATTAAATTTTAAAGTTATTTATAAAGACGAGCGTGTAATTAAAATACTTATAATTTAAGTCATAATATCATTTTTTATAACAACTATGTTAATTTTGTAGTCTACGCGTGCGAAGCTGCGGGCAAAAGCTAGTCTTATATAAGATACGATATTAACTATATACCGTTTAATAATTTAATATTTCAAAGAAGTGCATCAGGGCAATGTGCGTCGATCAGATGCGTCATGCGGACCTGTTCTCAAAAGCTTGGTTTCACCAGTTCATTGCCCTCACTTCGTAATAAATTGGCAAAATTTCCTTATTGAGGAAATAAGATTTGTTTGTAAGTAGTTGTCAAAATCAGTGTTGGGGTTCCATGACCACAACTTATGCTGAGCCAAACCTTTTTCCAAGAACACATTTCACGAATATTTAATTTCATTTATTTTCTTCATAGTGTTGTAATTTACATTTTATTTTGTGTGCTTAGAAATAAATATTTTTTCTTTATTTCTTTCTATCAAAATTATACCTGATGTGTTTCCATAGTCTATAAATAGTATGAAATGGAACATTTCTTTCGAATTATGATTCACTAGCTGCTGCTCGTAGCATTGCTTGCATTGGATCATCACCTAATCATCACCATTACCATTAAGTTTCCTATCTGTATGCGAAATTTCATCAAAATCCATTCAGTAGTTGTGGCATGATTAACACATCCAACATCTAAACTTTCACATTTATTATAGTAGGATGATATTTTTTTAATAATTGCATTTAATTAAATTTAATTTTTGGTAACCCTTCAGATTTGTGATTAGTTAACGAGGTCAATGTCCAGCTCAGTAATAAAAACTGCAATACATATATATTAAATCTCGAAAGTAAATATTAATTGAATTACAAAATTTTAAAAGTACTAGTATGTAGTATAAGATGCGGCGTGCTTGACACACAAACATCTAAACTTTGACATGTATAATATTAGTTGGGCTAATTTATTTTTTTTTTGTGTCACAGCAGGCAAGTGGAGCATGCGGTTCACCTGATATTAAGTGACTGACCGCAGCCCATGAACATCTGCAACATCAAAGTGTCGCGGATGCCTTGCCGGCTTGAAGGAAGGGGAGGGGATATCCCCTTATGGATAACCGCTATTCTTATGGATACATATATGTATACAATATTAATCAAACAAAAAATTACTATTGTATAAAACACATCAAAACATTTGATTCATAATATTGCTACTGCGTAGTTTTGTAGGAAGAAGACCTTTGACATTGAACTAGAGTTCAGATAGGTTATCTTTTGTTACAAATGTATAAAGGACAAATAAATAAGCGAAAGTTGACATATATAAACAGGAATTTTATTAAAACAAAATTATTTTTAAAATCTTTGATTAAATTAAGAAAATACCTATTAAATTGTGTTAACTAGAATTATGGGAGTAGGTCAAAAATTTTCATCATTCGGTTATTCATACACTGATGCATGTAACGAAAGCTTGTAATAATATACGAACTGAGCAACTAATTGTAACATTTATTGATTCAAAAACATTCAAAAGCATTTTATCAAAACATTGTATTCGACTACGTTTTTATTTTTTTTAAACTACAGAATGGATTTGAAAAAAAGTCGGATTGTTATAGACAGAGACATAATCTTATAAATCTAGGCTATGTAGCTTTACCATAAAGCGGGTGATACCAAGGGACTAAGAACGTTATAAGGGACGAATAATATATTACAAGTATTTTATAGAGCAGAGAGCATCTACGGTGGTCACTTATTAACTGGCAACCCGCATGATACCGGTTCTTTTATAGGGATAAATTAGATTATTTGTACTTCGAAGTGATTGTTAGACATTGCAGCATTGAGGTGTATTACTTTTTATTAAGATGACTCTTGTCCTTTAAATATATACATAATACACATTAAATATGATAACATAAAACAAGCATTTAAATATCAAAACATCATTAAATTAACATGAAATAAAGAAAAAAATGGAGTATTTTAGTTCTTATATAAAATAAGTCAACACAACCAAGAGATCTAACATTAATGATCAAAAATACATTTACGAAAAATACTATATTTTTGAAATGTTGTATATTAAATGCCTAAACGAATCATGAAAAGGATGTATGTCCCTGATACTAAATATTTCAATGGCCTTAAGTAATTGAATAAATGATTGTCTCTGTAATCAAAACTGTATCTAAAATGACCTTATACAGAATATAGCCACAAATCATAAACGAAGTTTTTATACATTCTACCCATATTTTGATCGCGCAAATTTTATTATTTAGATGAAAATTAAAATTGCCGAAAAACAACATTGCTTCCTTTACATTTTTATTTTTCTTTCAAGTTTCTGAACGATTGTTAACGTATGATATGTGTATTTTTATTTGTAGACATGGTTATTTATTCGATTTTAATTGTGTTCTAATTCAAATAATTTGTATTCTGTGACATATACTTAGTAAAAATAAATAATGAATTACTTGGCAATTTCTATATATAAAGTCAATTTTTTCTACCCAAAAATATATCAACACTAAATAAAATAAAAGTTCTAGGAAATATACATTTTTTCCGTAGAAAATTCCATGTACAAAATTAATATACTCACAACATTAAGGTACGCGAAAGTCAAAATGCCTCTCCTTAGAGGCAAGCACAGACAACATCTCCCAAACTCAGGTATTTCACAGAACATTTTACACAACTTCCTCCCACAAGGTTTCAGAACGTACTGATGCTAAAGATCTGCATTTATCTAATAAAGCCGATTGGTGTGCACTCAGAACTTCTGGGTATTTGAGCATCTTGATAGTCAAATGTAAACAATAACAGAATTATCTGTGGTTTATACTAATGGGCGAAAGTAAACATTAATTATCTGTTACTATTAATTACAATAGGTAATTCCTGTTTATTTTATTAAAATTACGCACTAACTCTTCAGTCATGTTTAATTTTGGATCGTACTAAAAGTATTTTTTATGCATGTACACTGATAATAATGTTACACTTACAATAATAAACAAAGACAGATTCTATCTAAGAGCCGCTATGAGCCTACTAAACAGCAATCCAGATGGAACAGTGAGAAGAGCAGGCCAAAACTAAAATGGGTAAATAGTGTTCAGGCTGATCTGGTGACTTTGAGAGTAGTAAATTGGACAGGTAAGGCTCAAGACAGGATTTCGTGGAAGAGTCTGCTCGACCAGGCCTACGTACCTACCTCAAAGCGACTACTTTTTTAATATCCCTTTATCATTTCTGAGAGAAAGAAAAAAGTATTCCAAAACAGTTATATAACTTATCAAAATGTAACATTTGTTTTTGTATGTCTTTCCTAAGATATCCTTAAACTACTAAGTATTACGTTAATGTTATTTGCTTATTAATTCAATGTATTAATGACCAGAATAATTGGCAACTGGTAAGGTTGGGCTAAAATGAAATTATATTTTATTGACGGACAATAAAGTAAAATCGACCACCTCGCTTATTAGGTATATGTTCTGAATGTCCTGTAAACAAATAAAAAAAATTAAAAAAAAATTGTTTTATTGCTCATAAGGAATTTCAAGAATTACAGTAAGATGTAACTTAAATATGAAACGCTAGCTATATAACACATTAGATATAAAATAAAAAAGGCTTGTTCTTTATCATTTATTTCCTAAATACACTTAAGATATGCGTACAATACTGATTTCATACAATTCTTCTTTACGAAACGTCTGATAGACTCGAGCTATGCGACAGGAACCTCGATGCTAGGTTCAGGATCATCTTTCTCGACTTCCACAAACTGGTGCAGTTGGTTCTGGTAGCCATCTTGAGGTGTCGCCGATTCTATTTTCTTGATTAAACTCCGAACTAGCAGTAGTATGTAGAAATGGATTCCTGTAAAGAATAAGGTTATAATTTTTATTATAAAAGTCTGAGAGTAAATGACCAAAAAAGGCAAGCTGAATATAAATACATATATTTGACTTATATTGTTGTATACATCTTTATTTCAGTTTTCAAGTAGTACATAGTACATACCCATGCTAATAGGCATAGGTATGTTTTATATTAAAGTGTTTGTATTATACATTTTACATATTGATATTATATTATATCTATATAAAATAATGTATAATTTTATCATAAGAATGATATAGTTTTATCTTAACCTTTACTGCACGAGAAGGAAATAAAATTAAACAATTACAAAAATATAAACAGAATTAAGGTTATCATCACTTATACACCAAATAACTAGATATATTTATCGTTAAAAACAATGACTAAGTGTTAAATAAATTATTTTTTATATTTTTTAAATTATTTTAAAGTAAATCGTATTTCTTTGAGATAAGAGAAGTCTTCGTGTACTTATGCACTATGATTTAAAGGTTTATAAATTATAATTTATGAACTAATTACACCTCTTCAACAATACCATAGATTTGATTTAATTAACGTAGCTTTACACATTCGTAGGCGCATACGCATCTGACGATGTCGTCCGCGAACGTGAAGACGAGTTAATATGTTTATCCGTAGACAGCTCTAATAGATAATTAACATCTACCGATGCACCCACCATCCATCTACAGATGACGCGTATGCGTCTTCCGATGTGTAGAAGAGGCTTAAAATAATTTCTTTTACGCTATAGGCTATTCTCTGTAGAGATTGGACACCATGCCGAAATCTACTATAACTTAAATTACTATAACAGAAGACCGGCGTGAAGCAGTATTGCACTGTGTGTGTGAGCGGGTGTTCGGAGGCCTGTATTTCCATCCCATCCCTCTCCCATCCTGTTCTACTCCTCTCCCAATTTCCTATCATTAATCTCTTCCTTATCCCTTCCCCTTCACTCAAGCCGGCAAGGCATCTGCGACACTTTGCTGTTGCAGATGTTCATGGGCTGCGGTATGTCACTTAACATCAGGTGAACCGCATGCTCCGATTGCCTGCTTTCACATTTAAAAAAAAACTTTTTATGTTTAACCTAAGGTAGCCTGGAAGAGATTGCTTGAAAGCAATAAGGGCGCCTATTGTACATTGAATTGTAAGTACTGTACCTATATGTATGTAAGTTAAGTACAATAAAGGATTAAATAAATAAATAACTTAAGATTAAGTGAAAACTTACCAGCACTGATAAAAAAACATGCGAAGGATGTTATTTGCATCATCACGAAATAAGCTTCGGTTGATTCCAGTAATTGTATAACAAATAACGCAAGGACAGCCACCAACGTGTAGTAAAAGAATGTTTTTAAGAGAACAGGCTTTTTCTGAAATTTAAAAATCAAGATAAATAAATAAACAGGTAGTAGACCTGATGATGAATTCTCGAAAACGGTTGTAATTAAATAAATTGTTAAAATAAATAGTGGAAATAGTGTAAAAAAAGTCTTTAATTCAATACTTAAAATGCATTTCCACCAAAAAGTCACAATACAATCTATCAATTATAAATAAATAAACCTTCAAAAAAAAATTCAAAATAAACTGTTAACGCGGTACAGTTATAGCAGTTTCACCCGCGTAACTTCCCAAAAGAGGTAGCCTATATATTCTGAACCTTTATATGTATACCAAGTTTCATCACAATCAGTTCAGTAGTTTTTGCGTGAAAGAGTAACAAACATGGACGTATGTTTGACCCTCACAAACTTTCGCATTTATAATATTACGTTACCAGGTTTTCACACCTCATTTTACATTGTACAAAGCTCAAAATCTCGTTCAAAACATTTAAGAAGTAAATAATAAAGGGAGAAAATTTTGCTCGCGACTTTTCTAACAATTTATGTTCTTCCCTGACATTCTTTACCTGCTAATGCTAAGAAATCATTTACTTTAACCTTAACAAATTTAAGTCAAACTTACCAAATGAGCCCCAAAAACTAACATCAAACTGAAAATAACATCACAAATGTACACAAACAACGCCGCTTCCCATCCCAAAATAACTGCGGTTGTCGAAAATATCACCGCAAACTCGAAGAAGGGATTAAAGTGTGCTAACATTAATATCATTAGCGCAGACCATACCTGAAATAAATGAATAATAATAATATTCAAGGACATTTCACACTACGCCATCTAGTAGCAAACTAAGCAAAGATTGTACTATGGAAACTAACTGATAGACATACTTAAACATATTTTTTTATAATTTACTAGCTGAGGTCTACGGTTTCACCCGCGTACGTATCCCGTTCCTGTAGGATTTTCGGGATAAAAACTATCCTATGTCATTCCTGGGGTTTCAAAGAATCGAAACCTATTCAATACAAATAGGTATTTCCTCTTTATAATATTGGTATAGGTACACACTGACGTTAAATGAATATCCAGGCAGAAAAAAATTATAATTCATCATATCATCACATAATAATGTTCTACTGGTGGGGATGGAACCCACATTCTTCGGTTCAATAGACCATTGCACCTACAAACATAACAATGCACTGATGAACTGCGTATTTTTTTGTAAAAACCAAAGAAGAACTGTAAACTTAAAGGGTATTAAAGAAATAAAGAAAGAAAATACATTTGTTGGGGTTACAAGATAAAAATAAAATAAAATCATTTTATAGCACCCCAAATGGGTTCCCACTCAGTGGTGAGGTGGAATACTAGAAAAATATTATTATACTAGCATTTCTGCACAGATTTTCAGTGGACAATAAAACTGTAAATCAGTAAACTAATTTAATAACGCAGAGTATATATACTTAACATAGTTTCTGTATATTTGTTCTTGTGATATTTTTGAAGCCATTTTAAAGACAAAATTGAAGTATTCCTTACTTATGTGGAAATTAGTATAGTTATGTCAATAGAAGCGCATTTCCCGCATTTCAATAAAATGCGCTTTGTACACACAATACGCGATAACATGTTAAAAATAACTTACCAAATTCACGTATCCGAACGTAACGATACCCCGTCGTAAAGGTAAACAGAAGCAGCACCTTCCACACTCAGGAATTTCGAACACCATCTTACGTAATTCCTACAAAAACGGTTATTAAAGCGTATTTTTAACAATTCACTCACAAACCATACGTCCTGACAAGTAATGATAGGATATTATCACTTGTTATTTATTTAAATGGCCACCCACGCCCCGGAATTAACTCTGACGTTATGTTCATATTTTTCTCATGAATAAATTCCCGTGACGTTATTAATTCCGTTTTGATTGTGATAATCAGGATTTTATTTTGACCTCTAAATCCTACTTCCTTGCTACATATCGTAATAGTACTATCCTAATAATACTACTAACGTTAAAAAAAGCCGTTCCTCCTAAATTTCGGTCACGGCGGCCAATCTCTACGGAGATCAGCCAACTGCGCGGGAGATATTATAGTGCACAAGTGTGTGCGCAAACACAGGTGCACTTTCTTTTCCTTTACTCTCTAATATTATACATGTGCATGTTTAAATGTTTGTTAATAACGCCGCAATAACTAAAGAGATGTTGATGAAATTTCATATATAGATAGGATATTCGTAAATGGATTGGATGATAGGTACCTTTTATTGGTCTATCTACTACTCACTTTATCACTTAATTCAAAACAAAATTGCAATTCCATCAAGAAGAAATAGTACAAAGTATTGTATATAGTAATTATTCAATTGATACACAAAGTTTCATAATCCATATTTGTAGATTTATTTGTGTTATTCCTATAGGAATACAATACTTAGATATACAAAAATTTCAACTGCGATTCGGTATGAAAAAGATTGTGAACCTTTGACTTACTTATAGGAAACGAAATAAAAAAACATTTATTACATAAAACTATTTATTATTGAGATTTTATACTAAAGAGGACGAGATTAATTTTAATTATATATATGTTAAAATGGTATTAAATGTTTATATTTTAAAACCATTTTAACAATAAAGTTGTATAATTTTTACACAGTGATGAAAAAGCTCAAATTATTATTCTTGAATACAATCTTTCAAATGGACAAGTTATAATCTGAGATTGGTGTTTTTTTACTGTTTAAACTTTGACAAAATATTTCCGATTAGCGTTTCCTAAAAACTAAAGTTTTTCTCTTAAAGATTCATAATGAGAACTTATTGTTAAAGAATCATAAAATTACGTTGAATTTACAGTTAATTTTCTTTAAACCCCGCTATTCTCGCTATTCTTAAGATAACTCTTGCAGTGTCCTGTATACCATCTTAAATCAACCAACGTGATTCAGGAATATGTATATTGGTGTACTACCCCTTATTCTCTGAATTGGCCTGAACTATGCATATTTCGTACAATTCGCCTTCACCCTTGTACCGAATAATTTAACCAACTCTGTATGGATCGGATGCGATCTAAAAACACAATTATTTACGATTCCGATACGTTTTCGTACATCGAATTCTGGCCCTGGAGTTGTGCCTGATCAAAAATAATGGGTCCATCTTTGAAGTTGATTACTTTTTCTTCAACTGCACTCACTGTGACGTCACGGTCTTCAGAAGTGCCCGGAGCATTGAAAGGTTCAGATCTTTGTTCACAATGAGTGGCGTTGAGACAAAATGCACAATACGATGAGCGGTCTATATACGGGATTGGGGTAGGTTGGTTGGTGATGCATTGGGTGTTAAGCGCTTCTTCTGGTACTATTCTTGATTTGCGTGCCATTTGCCTGTAGAGACTGTTCATAGCTAATATATTGTAGCCGTCGAAACCTGCAACGTAGAGAACATAATTATGATATACATGATTGTGTGTGTATTTATTAATTATTAATTAATCGAAATAGTAGATAAAATTCACGATTAATTCTTGCCAAAAATATAACATAATTAGTTGGCATGTGTTATTAATGTATATTTTTAAGTAATAATTGTTTCCCAATTAGTTTCAATAGTTCTATTAGTCAAATGTTACTAACAAATGAGCCACTGTTATTGTAAAAAACATATCATTATTATATTTTCTGTCATATTTCATTTTCAGGATAGGTAGATGCATTCACAGATTAGAAATTAAAAGGCAGGTGGAGTGTGTCGAAGACTCGAGTGACGCCGAAAAGCAAATATAAATTCAAAAGCATATACAAAAACGTTTCTGTAGTTTGATGTAAAATATCACGACGACTTCGTAATTTTTCTTAAAAATATACGTTTTGCGTACGAGTAGTTTACGTCACTCGAGTCTTCGGCACACTCCTTATATATTATAGTAATTTTAATATGTAAGTATTTGTAAGAAAATACTTACATGCATCTATGAAAAACAGCGTCTGTAATATAAGTGAAAACAATCCCTTGGAGCCGATCATGAGAACGATGTCGAAAATCCAATTGGGGAAGATTGTGAGGATGGCTGCTTTCAGTAAACGTGGCTTATTCTGTAATAGAAAAAATACTTGATAATAAGAGTAAACGTATTATAATTGCAACAATTCTTTTCAAATTATGGAAGGTTTTAAAGTTTCGTACCCAAAGTTTAAAATGGGAGGGTCTTACGTAGACTATCCATTCAGCCTGCCCGTCTGTCTGTCTGTTTGTCTGTTTGTCTTTCCGTCTTTCTCTGTATTAAACTATAGTTCGGTTACAGAAACCAGACTGTAGTTTGCAGCTGTAATTTTCTTGTTACCGTAATAACGACAAGAACTATAGAATTAAATATCTTCTACGGGGGCTCTACTCAGTGATGTATTTCTATTAGTAACTAAATTATACTCACACAATATATGGAGTACAAAACAGCAACGATCGCCAAAATATGCAAGAACTTCATGATTATCCACACTATATAGTAAGTGATCAAGGAAACGAGCAAGTCCCGTAAATATGTCAAATCGTCCTCAGACAGCGTTATATTTCGTTCATAAACTGTGATTCTTACAGTCACATTGTTGAGTATCCATTTTTTGTCAAACATTGCAGCTATGAGCACGCTCGTGTATATCATGAAAGCCACGATCTTTACCTGTAAAAAAATAATAAATATATATTAGATTTGGTGAATATTCGCTTCACTACATAGTAAAACCCCGGCGCCAGACATTTGTTTACATAATAATAAATAATAAATAAAACATTTATTTCCTCTTAACACAAAGTAAAAAAAATTGAATTAACACTATTTTCTTACAAAACTATACCAGTGTCAAGAGGCTGGTGCTTGAATTAGGTTTAGTGAAACCTGTGTTACAAGTCACCAGGGCTCCCTTCACGGATACAGTTTGATAACAGAGCAATGGAGAGAGTGTAAAATAAACAAAATGATCTTTAAAAAGAGAAACAAAATTCTTATAAATAATATCTTATACTATTGCAGAAGTAGAGTGTGATCGAGTGTAAGCAAGTGTGTGTGTGTGTGTGTGTTTATAGAGAAGTGTGTCTGAGATGTGAAAAGTATTAATAGCGAGTATGAAGGGGAAGGGTTAAAAATATTGAAAAATCATTGATATACTAATAAAAGTTTCTCCGTGTCTTCATAGTTTAACGTTTTTAAATATTTTGATGTTGCAATTTTACAGGCAGCTTTAGTCATGGGAAAAATATTAATAACAGTATTCATTTGATTATATAAATGAGGGCCGAGAAAACAAAAGAATTTATGAGGCAACATATGTGATCAAATAGTGTTCATATGTGTGGCACGGTCATTTTATACTTCTATCACATGTTTGAAAATTGTACACAAAGAAAACATTACTTTACTTTTTAAAAGAAAAAAAATATGCACGTAAAGATTTGAAAATATTTTTCCAGCAAGTTAATACCTCAATTACCATTTTTAAATGATTCGAGATTTCATGGTTTTCCTTTCTTATGCTTTATAATTAAGTAAAATTAGCCTATGTTACTCGTGGATAATGTAGCTTTTGAATGTTGAAGGAATTTTTAAAATCGGTCCCGTAATTTTTGCCCCTAAATAAGGCTATTTTATATGCTATATATAACATTATGCCACGAGAGCGAAGCCGCGCGGTCAGCTAGTCACATAATACACACGCTTACGTACCATACATATTATGCATTGTATGTAGATCCCAACAGAAAGATTGCAGCAGCCGTAGTATAGACTCAGTTCTGGCCAGTTTAACCTGAAAAATAAGAAAATGAAACTCATCATTATTTGTAATCAATATACTAGCCGTATTTTTATTTGTTTTTTTTTCTTTATATTTTACTCTTTATGTATAATTTCATATGTTGTAGTGTTCGATTATCTCTAGTGAATAAATATATTTTCTGTCTTTCTTTCTGTTTCGCTTTCGGTTGTTCGGTTTCACCCGTGTATATCTTGCGTTCCCGTGGGATTGCCGGATTAAAAACTATCATGTGTTTTCTTGGGTTTCAAGTAATCTCTGTAATTTCATCCAAATCGATTCAGTAGTTTAGTCGTGAAGAAGACATACAGACTGTGCTTTCGAATTTATATTATTAGTAAGGAATATTAAGGATAAGCGATCAATATTAATAAAGACTCCATATCCCAATTCCAAACAGCAACCATTTCATATAGCTTCTTCTGATTGGTTATCGAAAGATTGATTGCTGAATGACATGCTAACGGCCGTTTTCAATAATGTATCATAGATTATGGATAGATTGTAATCTCAGATTAAATGACATTGTTGTCAAAAGTTATAACAAGAGCTATCTGTCGACAGCGTATTGAAATCAAAGTAAGTGCAAATAGATAGATATGCCTGACTTTAGTAAGCAAAACAAGAGATAGATAGAATATTGAAAATGGCCGTAAATCAAACTATGCTTGCGTTCTTTAGATAAGGAATGATTATTATTAACAAAGGGATTAAGAATAATTGGAGATTATAGAATGAAAGGCAGATGGAGTGTGCCAAGACCTCAGTGACGCTAGCTACACGAATGTACACATGCATCTGTGTGCGTGTTATGTTACCAGATATTGATTGGATTAAAAAGATTAGAAGATTGAAAGATATTGCTACGGAAACTACTTTTACAATGTTATATTAACACAAGATGGCATTTTTTATAGAAACAATACGAAGCCCTCGTGATATGTTACGTCGAACTATTTGCTTTTGAATTTTGTATTTGCTTTTCGGCGTCACTCGAGACTTCGGTGCACTCCCTCTGCCTTTTATTCAATAATCTGTGGTTTAATATAATTGTAATAGCGCTAGATCCAAAAGATATAGTATGCTAATGAACGAAGCTAATGAAGGTAATTTTATAGAATAACTACTAAAAAAGCATATAAATACTTTAGACTAATAAGAAATACGATAAATGCATAGTTATTATTAAATTTATATATGAGATGTTTTCAATTAAATCATGGTTTGAAAATTTTGTTTCTTACAATCATTTATTTATGATGTCATAAAAATATGTATTTCACCGTCGCCGATAAAAGAGACATACTTAATTGATAATATCTCACACATATTTTTTTGTTTAAATTTAAAGTTGAAAGACCCTATATTTATAGAAGTAGTTTAATTTTTCTAACGACACGGCTTCCGCCTAACATATAAGGGATTCAGGATTGGCTGAAAAGCTTTCAGCTTATCTGCTGATCAGCTAAGCTGTTTTTGCTGCTCAGCTTGTGCTGTCTAACAAGACAGCATATACTGAGCCATATTTTTTTATCATAATTCGTTGTAAAGTATTAATCTGGACATAATATTTTTATTTTTTATTTATTAATACTTTAGTTATAATTTCTGGGTAGAGACTTTTCTTTCCATTCTATTTTTAGAGCCACGTGGTACCTCCACGCGTTTTTATTTATTTATCGCTGCCGAAAATTTTATCACTAACCTAAACAAAAAATAGTAAAGGTAAACAATGTTTATATGACAGTAAATTCAAACCAGTTATTTCTAACATAAGCGCTATTTTAAAAGTCTTTAATCCCTCCATATGTACAGGGTGTCCCGTAATGAGTGAAGCATCTCTTGGGGGATGATAGCTGAGCTAATAATCTATCAAAAAACCCAATATAGGTCGTACGAAAATATCACTGTTTTTGAGATATTGAGGATTTTGTAGTTTTTTCAAAAATGTTGACCTCACCCAATGTTTTATATTAATGTGGCCGTAATTCTTATTTGTTTTTCATAATTTTTTTACTAAATTTTCTTTATGAGTTGCTTTCTTGGATACATGCATTAGATATTAATAGAAGTATCAGACAACGGAAGAAAAAAAATATTTATTTAAATTTTTGTATAGAGTAAAATTTTGAGGTCAGATTTGATAGTCTGTGGTTTAAAAAAAATGTACTACACTGAGACGGTCAGTGAACTTAAAAACTTCTGTATTTAATACCGATTTCAAAATGGTATAAAAGTTATGGTTTTTCCCTATAGCAAAAAAAATATTGCAATTTGAAATCAATTTGGGACCTATTTTAATGATACATCCAGGATGATACTTAGTATGAAATGTTATTTTGAAAAATAAAATTAAATGCTATAATTGGTCAATATTAATAAGAATTCATAATTTGTAATCTGGTGTATTGTGTATAAATGCATAAACCTTCATGAAATTTAATGTCCACTTTTATCATATGCCATTACAATATTCTCTTATTTCTCCAATATTCTCTAATACTTATCTATGAAAATATTTTTTTATTAATTTAAAATAAATCTAAAAGTAAAGCAATTACTTTTGTGCCAAATTTTAGCTATGGTGGCCAAAATTTTCAGAGACTAACCAACATCGCGTGAGATTTCCGGGTCCATAATTATTGGTCTATCGAACTGATGATAGGTGTAGTGGGAGCTGAATTCAAATTTCCAGCTATTTCCATGGTAGAATGTGGCACATCATGTAAAATCAAAGGTTTACAATGGTATAGTACAATAACGGTTCTATTTAAAAATTTTGAAAATTTATGCATTTATACATAATATTTCAAGTTACAGATTATGTATTTTTATTAATATTGACCAATAATAACATTTTATTTTATTTTTCATGTAAAAAAATAACATTTCATACTAAGTAGGTATCATCCTGGATGTATCATTAAAATAGGTCCCAAATTGATTTCAAATTGCAATATTTTTTTTGCTATAGGGAAAAACCATAACTTTTATACCATTTTGAAATCGGTATTAAATACAGAAGTTTTTAAGTTCACTGACTGTCTCAGTGTAGTACATTTTTTTTAAACCACAGACTATCAAATCTGACCTCAAAATTTTACTCTATACAAAAATTGAAATAAATATTTTTTTTCTTCCGTTGTCTGATACTTCTATTAATATCTAATGCATGTATCCAAGAAAGCAACTCATAAAGAAAATTTAGTAAAAAAATTATGAAAAACAAATAAGAATTACGGCCACAGTAATATAAAACATTGGGTGAGGTCAACATTTTTGAAAAAACTACAAAATCCTCAATATCTCAAAAACAGTGATATTTTCGTACGACCTATATTGGGTTTTTTTGATAGATTATTAGCTCAGCTATCATCCCCCAAAAGATGCTTCACACATTACGGGACACTCTGTATATCATATACTGATAGAATAAAAAATTACGCAATAATTTGTGTTATCTTTAAAACAATATATTATAAATGAATGGATGTACGTATTGTTCCGTTTATAATTATCGCACGATAAATCCACAGACACAGGGAAAACGTGGATTTTTCTCGTAATTTTTCAGTAGATTTTCGTAATTATAATGATATTTCGTTTTTTTAATAATGTTTGTTGTTCTATTCTGCAATTAAACTATATAATGATATATAATACAACGCGAAACCATAAAATTATACAGTAATATGTTAATAATTAGTTATGTTTAGTATTCAACGGCTGGCAACTCTGAAACCATAGATAATACCATCCTTAAGATTTTTTGGTACATTGACACTAATACACTAACGAACGAAAATATAGATATTTCAAATAATAGCTTTAACTTTCTCAAATATACTAAACAAAAATGAACATGACCTAAGGACTTAAAAGATGATACATTTTATTTTTTACAAGGAATTCATTGAAACCATAAAACCATTTATGTTAAAAATAATGAAAGAATAAAATATGGAATGTAGATACACAATACAATACACTTTATTTAGCACCATATAAAATGATATAAACAATAAACTATTTCATATAGATAGGAGTCTAAGAAGGTACTCATTTACACATTTACCAACCTGCTCAAAGAACGGGTATTCTTATTAATAATCGCGACAATTTTGAGTCTGAGACTCATTTTCAACACCACTAATCAATATTTATTTCATCGATATATGAAGTTTATCACTTTTACGTAACACAAACTTCATCTCGGTAAATATTAAAATAAATAACATAGGATAGAGATGGATTCCATTCGACTGAAGAGTGTAGCTATTTTATCGCGGTATTCAATATCTAATCAATACTAAGCAAATATAATAATTTGGCGATATCATACTGGATTTTATCAGTAACGCTCAGATTATTGTATAATGGATGTTTTATTTGGAGATGTACACAAGTTAGCGTATCTATAAATAATACCTCGAACGTACTTATTTAGGACAATGCTGTTATATAATATTTAAAAAAAAAGAAATTTTTTAACACAAAAAAATGCTTTAAATAAAACAGAAACAGCACATATTATTCTTATTGGTAAAAATGATTACCTATGCGTGCTAAAATTTTGTATTTCTAAACAGTAACATTAACAGCAGATATTTTATTTTTAAAAAGAATACACATAGAACAAAACTATGATTGATGATATTGATCAAATATTGATGATTCGCTTAGATGTATCGCTGTATGTATCAGTAATTTAAAGATAATTTAATGATAATGAGATAAATGGCTCATTCTCTGAAAAAACATGTGCGTTCTTTTAAAATGTAAACAATACATTATAACTCATAAAGGAACGTTATATTTTTAATATATACATCTAAGGAAAATAGAAAAAAGCGCTCATTTTTGGTAGAGGTCTTGAGTCGTCTGCCGATGTCATCCGCAAACGTAAAGAGGGGGACTATCCATTGACAGCCGTATTATGTAATTCACGTCTGCCTATGCTTTCGTCATCCATCGACAGATGACGTCTGCCGATGTGTAGAGGGGACTTATAACACGCCCAGGATGCACGCTAAGATATGATATTGTGAGCGTTCACCATTAATCATGTTTATATGCGAAGCCTTCAGGCCGATCTCGCCTAATTGCACGATCACAAATCAGTTTAGATTTGGCTTAGATCCAACTTTAGTCCAACATTGGTTCAAAACGAACATTATGCATTTTGGTATCGCGCTAAAGTTTAAATAGATACTTTTAGATTAGGTAATGGATTTGTTGTATTAAGACGGTTTATACTCACAGTGTTTTAACTCGGTTCAGACCGACAGTTTCGGCCCGATTTGGAGGTCCTTCATCAGAGGGGAGGAGAGACGTGTCGGTCCGAAACTGTCGGTCTACACCAAGTTAAAACACTGTGAGTATAATCCGTCTTAATACAACAAATTATACGAAGACTCACTTATCGGTAAATCAATAGGTAATGGATTGATAACTGAAAAAATGAAACGCAAAGAACAGAATAGAAGAGTAAAATAATTCTAATTACTCTATCGAGATACTGAAAATGCTTTATAGAAATTATAGGATCTCTTTAGTAGATAATTACTATATCCATAGATAATAATATCAACTCAGGCGTAACAAAAATAATGGACTTTTAAGTCATAATATTTGTAAAGGTTATGTTATGCAATAGTTTTTTAAATAAGACCAATTTATTTTATAACTTGCAGTCGCGATCATGTTCCAATAATCATATTATGTAAATGTACTACATTACATTAGAGGTATTATATTAATAATTTTTACTCATAAGATTCGATTATCATTTCGGTTACAGACATGTGTCTTAATATAGAAGTAATTCTTCCAACGGTGAGAAAATTCCTGTTATTGTACCCTCTGCATAATGGATGCTTCCTCATCTTCCTGTGGACATTTGTAAGTGGTCTGTCATTACGTCGTTCGAACCAATTTTTAGGAACACAAAATGCAATTATAGTCATACATACAGTATGCCAAGTGCACGCGAACGTACATACTACCCACATACATGTTACCATTCATGCTTCATTTTTATTGATTACTAGCTGATCCGCGCGGCTTTATTATAATGTAAATAATAAAAAAAATAGTCTTTAAAATAAAAAAATAGTCTTTAAAATACAGCCTATGTTACTCGTGGTTAATGTAACTTTCGAATACTGAAAGAATTTCAAAAATCGTAGCCTATTCATTTTAACCAAACAAACAAAGTTTTCCTCTTTATACTATTAGTGTAGATTATGGTGTTCTACAGGTCAATAATATATACCACCAGTAAAAAAGGCAGTTATCTATTATATGTATGCTGTAGCTTTACTCAATTATATCCTTTCAGCTCAGGAGTGGTTTTGACGTGATTTTCTTTTCAACCGCCATTTTAGAGGTTCTAATACAGAAGCCATTTCCTTTAGGACCCTTCCTTATCCACGAGAAGTCGACTGTAGAACATGTATATATTGTATACTATGCGTATATAGTTCTGTTGCTCGTGGAATTTGTCTTATTTGTTTTTACCCTGCATTTAGTCATTGGGGTGTGCCAAGTAAGTAATGAGAGTAATATATTTAATTTGCTATGATAACACGTATTGTATCTACTTATACTTGATAAAGCGTCTCTCCATTTGTTTCAATAATACTTAATTAGAACGAGCAATATTTTTTTATATTATTTATTTATTTCCTAGGTAGAAAATTTTGTGTTTAAAATTTTTAAAGTTACGCGACTCTTTATACCTTGAAATGCTTTGCATTTTGTAAAAAACTCGTGTTGCTTATTTTAAGCTTTCTATCCTTAAAGGATTATAATATTATGCCGACTTCCCCATAACCTACACCCCTGAATAATGCTACAAACACAGATTAGAGATTAAAACGCAGATGGAGTGCGGCCGAAGACAAAAACAAACCTCAAAAGCAAATACAAAACTTTTCGTCTAGTTTGACACAGCACATCACGAGGGCTACGTAATTTACAAATTTCACTTAACACAGATGCACGTATACGTATGAATAGTTAGCGTCATTCGAGTCTTCGGAACACTCCATCTGCCTTTTAAAGCCAGCTATATTTACATTTCCAAAATTAGCTCCACGCGATTATAAAGGCTTATTATGCTTTTAAGAAAATTGAGGTATAAGTATAAATTTAGATTTTTTGAATACTTTTATCGTTTTAGGAACTACCGCACTTATTGAAGCAGTATCTAATATGTCGCTCTGTTACCTGGTTCTTCGAAATGTTGTGCTTGCCAATACTCTGCTTTGTACACAAGCCCTTGATCGGGTGGTACTTAGGTATACTTATATTTGTTGGTAAGTTTTGAAACTAATTTACTACAGTATGTATCTAGCAGCAGTACAGTGAATTTTTTAAGTATCTTGACACAGAATTGTGCTTACCAGCCTTCGGTCATAAGAGATAGGACAGAGAATGAAAGAGAGGAATATATGACTTGAAAAGAGAGAAAGAGTATGGGAATAGAGTCTTCTGGCGCCCCCACTCACTGTACGCAGTGCATCGATGCTTCACGCAGCAATAAGAATATATGTTAATTAATAATTAATAACTATGACACTTTCAGTTCTAGAGTTCTATGCATTCGTGGTGGTGTATAGTTTTTACAGCAATCTCGTGGATGATTGTTCGGATGATAAATAACCTCTCTAAAAGGACAACTTGGTTAGACTCGGATTAAACTTGGACAGGTTAAATCATTTTTTTTTATGTTAAAGCAGGCAAGCGGAGCATGCGGTTCATCTGATGCTAAGTGACTGACCGCAACCCATGAACATCTACAACAGCAAAGTGTCGCAGATGCCTTGCCGGCTAGAAGGAAGTGGAGTAGAACAGGATGGGAGAGGAATGGGAAAGGAATACAGGCCTCCGGGCACCCGCTCACCGTACGACACACAGTGCAACACTGCTTCACGCCGATCTTCTGCTGGGGATAGTAATTACAAACGCCCGAGGTTGGCTCACGACACCCACAGGTAAAAATGGGGCGACAACACACGGGTAAAAAGAATTGAAATAATATTATATATTAAAGAATTTCAATCTTTTTAATGATAGCAGGCAAATAAGTGATGACATACATTTACAAGTCTAGAACCTTATCGAATGTGTTCTATAAAAACATTACCCAAAGATAGAAAGATAAGCATTAAGATCTTTATCAAAGAGAAAGGCTGAAAGTACAAGTGTAATTCATATGGATCATGTTGCATTCATAAAAAAATAATATTGTTTGGTCTTTACTAACAAAATGTAAATTTTCACCATTGTAATCTACCCTGTTGTCACACCAAATCTTATCAGCCAATATGGTGGCAATATCAATATATTTTCATTATTATTAAGTTTCAGATTAATAAAAAAACATTTGACAATTTACTGATTTCTAACAATACATCTCAGGTAATATCAATAGACAATACAGAATTACAGATTAAAATACAATAATGAGAAAGTATTTTTTTTATGAATGAATTCTGGTGTCCAAAATAAACGATTTCATCAAAAATGGTTCTAGTTAATCGGCCGGTGTTATCACCGCGTTTGTAATCCTATCTGATAAGCCCATAACGATATGCGTCCCGGGCAACACCTCACATTAAATCCTCTATTAACATTAAAAACAAAATTTTAATACTATTTGTGACGACTTGTACTATCTGTAGATAAAATAGTTAGAGTCTAATTTCATGAGTGGATAAAATGGCTTTACAGTTGTTGCCTACGTTTAAGAAGTGTTGTTTTTGTTTATCTTTGAGGAAAGGATCGTTAACTATTGGATATGTTTCAATTGTAAGTACACTTCTTATACTTTTTGCTTTATTTACTTCTATTGAGGATAGAGGAATTGTAGCAGAAATGGTCATTACAGAAAGAAAATTTGTTTTGCATAGAGTTATATGTTTTTTATGAACATTTTATTCGATAAGTACTGAGGATTATTGAAGTTTGAATAGCCTAGATATGAAGTTTTTATTACAATCTTGATCTTTTGAATCATATTGTTCAAATAAAATTATATTATAAAAATGTAAATAAGAAAGTATCGGAAAAAATGTTTTTGTTTTTGGTTTTGTTATGGAACCAATGGCGATTGGCGACTCTGGAAAATTGACAATTAACATAGACAATGCCATAGTAATTTCATGGCACAGTATTGCCATAAAATTAAAAAATGGTAGATCACATTGTGAATAAATTGTATTAGGTTTTACTAGCAGAACACAGCAATTATAATAAATAATTGGAAAGGATATTAATTAATCATTTGAACCTATATTTTACTGATATATGTTCAAATTTTGTATTGTTTTCAGTTACTCTGCACTGCCGTGTTAGCCGTTATTTCCTTATCACTGTACAGAGTAATAAATTTTGTGAATCTTAAAAAGGATGACACTTCAGATCTTGAACACACACCGGAAGAGTTGAAAAAAATTGCCATCAGTCTGTATATCACACATGGATATCTACTTACGGTGTTTGTGTACAACCTAATCATTAGTATTCTATTAGTAGTCGGTGTACACAAGGTAATTAATTCTTATCTTAATTATTGTAACCGTCGTTAATATAAAGATGATTTACCCTTGTCCGTTGACGGGTTCATAAAAAATAACATGTATTGAAAATATTATTTTTTTATTGCAGGAAAACACAAAATATATGCGAGACTATTTTAATGCAGGAATATTTTTATTAGTTTTGGCGCTTGCTAATGTCGTCGTGTCCACAGTTTTTCTACACTACGTAGTAACTCTCGTGCTTCTTATGTGGAGCGGTTAGTATCTATATTTATTTAAAAAATAACTTAATGACAGTGGTGTGTAACAAATTACAATAATAATAGGTATATAAATTAGCGTTCTTCATTTAATGATGAGACGCCAAAAAATTTTCATTAATATTATTTTTACATTGGCAATAATTTCTTTACTTTTTTTACAGTGATGATTTTCTACTGTCTTGTTATTGTACGAAGCTGTTATCTAGAAATTGAAGAAGAAAATAAACCTCCTACATTCGAAATGCAAAATCTCTACAATCCACCACGACATCCTTCACATTTATACGCATAGTCATAATAGATAAATATTAAATACAGGTGTCTAATTTTTATAATAAAAAGTAGAAAAAAAATATCTTATTTTTCTTTTTATCCCATTCGGTAACTCATTATAATAAATTATTGCAACTAAGCTTCGAACGTCTTGAAACAAAAATAATATTCCGAGGGCTAGTATCATTTTTTGGAAGGTGTTTGAGGCAAGCTGGAAACTTGTCTGATGCCTCTCGATCTCGTATTATATCCCAACATAGTGCTGCAGACCTGGCAGGTGAGAAGCAGGGCAAAACCTAAATAAACCCTGAAAATTTAAGACAGTTTTCAGCTCCAAGCTCAGATATTCGTAATTTTCTTCAAAGGGGGACGCCTTTAGGAATGTCGCTAGACGAACATTCGGTTCGCTTATAGCGTCCGCATTACACAGTAAATGCCCCTCTGGCTAACTGTACATCAACTTGCCTCAAACAAAAATGGTCTTAGCTCTCGAATTATAAAATTTAGTTAACTATATAAATATATATACAAATGATATTTAAACTTTTTTTTAGATAATTCTTCTTCTTCTTGTAGTTAATGGCACCACCCGATAAGCAGAAATTCGCCAATGTCCAGTATATTTATAGATAATTATATTTTTCTTTATTTATTTTGACATAAGTAATGATTTTATTATTGTAGCAACATATTTGAAATGTCACTGCGTCATTATTATACATATATTTGAAAGAGGCATTCTCTGTCAACATCAAATGTTTTGTTTCTTTTTGTCAAGACCTATCTATCCTTTGTTAGAAAGAGACGCAATACTTTGATTGATGTCAATGTCACTAATTTCATTTTATAGCGTTTACGACGATTCCGAACTTACGCTTACCGCTAGGTGAAAGCCTCGCGTTTAGATTTATGTATTCAATACTAAACACGAATGTTCATTATTTAAGTTAATGTTTAAGTCATGTATTTAGCAATTATCATGAAATGAAATGTTTGTTGTATAAATTATTGTAATAAAATAAAAAATGTCGAGTAAATACCAACAAAACTCCAATGTGACTGCGGAGAAGCAGGTTCGTTATAACGTGTATTGTTTTGTGTTTATATCATTAAAATTATTAAAATTGGCTGTGTTTTTTATTTACCCTTTCATTTTCAGCTTGTACAATGGATAAACGAAGCTGGTATGTCAGACGGACCGAAAAAAGCTGGTCTTTTACGAAGAATCGTAGAACTCCTATTACATCAATTATCACCGACGATTCCATTGTATATGGACAATGTATTAAGTTTTGTGAACGATAAGAACACTGATGTGCGGAAGATAGTAATTGGCTTTATTCAGGAGTTAAGGTGAGATGCTGTCATTTGTGCATATGAAGTGGCACATTCCATACTAAAGGTCTTCACAGTAACAGAGAATAACAGTGCAAATAGTTTGTAGCAGTTTAGCATTGCTTGGATACATATTAGGTTTTTATGAAGGATGTAGTTACCACAAAGAACCTGTCATTTGATTTAAAAGCTGCTGTCCTATACAGCAAAGGCCGTTATTGTAGTTGTATGATGTATCATCATACATCCTCATAAAACTTATACATGTAAACTTTTATATATTATGTGTGTGATAAAGTGGTATTCATAAACGGGTCAACTGCTGCTATACACACAATATCACTTTACTTGGCCCGCCCAAATCATCCCACTAAAATCATAGTTACAACTTTCATCAAAATTAAAAATCATATCATTGTTTGAAAATAAAACTACTTAGTAGTTGTAATCTTGTTTCAACATTTCTATAGTTCTATAAACATATTAAAATTTGAGCATTTCATTTGATCACATAAAACATCTAGGAGTAAGCTACTTGTAAATTTCAACTCTCCTATATTTAACAGAGGAAAAAGCAGTACACTTCATATGCATATTTAAATTACATAACAGATTATTAAATAAACCAATTTTAATAAGAGTGTGCTATTCAATATTTATATGAATACACAAAGGTTAAAAAACCACAAAGTTTTTATTGGATTTATGTTTATTTTCCAGCACAAACTTCCCAGATAACCTGCCCAAAGTGATCAGCCAGCTGCAACTGCTGGTAATAGACCCTATAGTGGCTGTCCAGAAGAGAGCCATACAAGCCGCCAGCGTGGTGTACAAGAATGTGCTGGAGTGGTTGTGTACCTCCACCAAAGAGGCTGATATGAAGTATGTGTGGGAGAATATTAATAAGTCTAAGGTTTGTTTCATTGTGATATACTTTTTAATTTAGAAGGATTATAGTATTTATGTTGAAGAAAAGATAGTAATTAAAAAGGGAAAACAATAAATTTTTTCAAACAATTTCTGTTATCGCACAAAAAATATGAAATATTTCTTTGATTGGCTTATCATGAAAAGACTTGAAGATTAATTTAATCCTTACAAAGCCCAAGAAAATTATGTTTTGAATTTTCAAATGTAGGCTTTAGCAATATAAACTGGCCATATTAATTTTTTTAAAGCACCTTTTGGTTTTTATATCTTGATCTTTATGATCATTTTCATTTCCTTTTCACTTTTAAAATAAATAAAATAAAATAGTACTTATTTGCTAAAACATCGTACAAAAAGTTGTCAATTATAATATGTTATGATCTTCATGTTTCACTTAGTAGGAAGCATGCAAATGTGTGATTGTCTAATAATATGTCGATAATCGAATTAAATAAATTACATTAAATAATAAATACCATGTCTTACATGCTAGAAATACTTATTTTAATAATTGTGTTTAACCTTCCAGTTGCTAGTATTAAACATGATAGACAGTGATAATGAAGGTATACGGACTCATGCGATAAAATTCCTGGAAGAAGTGGTGTTGCTACAGACCCCTCACAGTGAACGATCCAATGATTTTAGTTTGGATGATCTGCCGAGGACACTTACATTTCTGAACCAACAGGCATTGGAAGAGGAGGCAGAGTGAGTTATTTTATTATAGATAATGCCATTTACAACGACGCGTCCCAACAATTTTTGAATTTGGAAATATATTACTATGATTGCAATACTTTATCCTTATTAGTCTATTTTTTTAATGTGCATGTGAACAAATGGGTTATGAAATTTTATCTATAAAACTTCACATAAGTGGAAGTTTGCATATTATATTGTTAATAATTGAGAAGAATAGTGGGGCGCGTCTGAAATTATCTATAACAGTTTTTAGTAATTTAATAATTTATAGTAGTAGTATTATTTATGTTGTCATTCATTTATTAGATGCACATTTATTTTCACCTTTTAGAAAGTGGATATGACAAAATTAATGTTTGGGATATTCTAACGAAATAGTAATAATTATTATTTGATTTATAGGAATATTTTTTTTAACATAGGATAATTTGTTTTGTTATAACAATGATACAATATTTCTAAGCATGTATCTCTATGCTTCTATTAAGTATATTTCAGACGCTTTTTTTTGTGCTATTCTCAGAATAATTTTAATGCTAAATTATGTTTTTCTTTCAGACACATATTTCAATTATTGCTCAAATTTCACAATTCCCAACACATATCAAGTGTGAATCTAATGGCGTGTATGACAACTGTAATAACCATAGCTAAATTCAGGCCTAAATATCTACCTAGAGTTATACAAGCTCTAGGAGATCTGCACACGACCCTACCACCTACACTTTCACAATCACAAGTCAATTCTGTACGAAAGCATCTAAAAATACAACTTATTAATTTGGTCAAACACCCCTCTTCTAATGAAATGATACCACAATTGTTACAACTTCTATCTGACATTGGTATGACGCAACAAGAAATTAACAAAGTCGTACCGAAAGATAAGAGAAACTATTACAAACGATTGGCCGCTGACGCTAAAAATGGAGACACACCAGCGAAACGATTCAGACTCGATTCGCCACAGAACAGTCAAAGCAGTGACAGTAATAGCCGAACTGAATTATTTGATGAAGATAGCAACCAAGGTGCAGTTAGACCAAGCCAAGTCACTGAAGACTCAATTTTCGATGGACTGAATAATATAGACAATGTGGTCAATCTTGTCATGTCAACATTATTAAACCACCTTCCTAGCGAAATGCCGCAAAGCTTTATAACGAACTATAAACCCATACCGAATTCTGGGACGAAAACACAAAAACGCAGCTTAGCTAAAATGATCCTTGCTGTAATAAAGGGTGAACCAGAAATACCTCCCACGCCAGTGATTGTTGAAAAACCTGCGACCACTAAAATACCTCTTCTCTCTGAAGACGATGAAAAGATAACTCTGAAAAACGCAGTAGCAAAATTACAAGAATCAACTAAAGTCGATCGGCAAATGGAAAGCGCTGTATCTAAACTAATGGAGGAAACAAGGCAGGAATTCCTCAAAGAAGAGGAACGGAAAGCAAAGGAAAGGGAGAAACAACCTCCTCCCCCAACGCCGACCGTGCCTAAATTAAAACAAAAAGTGAAGCTTCTAAAATTGCAAGAGATAACGCGACCGATACCGAAGGAAATCAAAGAAAGAATGATGATGCATGCCGTTGCCAGGATTCTTAATACAGAAAAGGAAGCGGCTATCGGAGGCGCTGCGCAAATCCGAGCCAAATTCATAACTATATTCGCGTCCAGTTATACTGCTGATCTACGTGATTTAGTTCTAAACTACATACTGGAAGATCCACTGAGTAGAATAGATTTGGGTCTATCGTGGTTGTATGAAGAATATACGTATATGCAGGGGTTTAATCGTCACCCGTCAACTTTACAAAAGGGAAACGAAAAGCCTGACCAGAATTACAGTCAGTTGCTTTGTGCGTTGGTGACGCAAATTTGTGAGGGGGGGAAACCGTTACCGGAGAATAGTAAGGAGGTGTTATTAAGGCGGGTTTACACAGAAGCCCCGGTTGTTACTGATGAAGCGGTGGATTATTTGAAGCATTTGGTGACGGAAGAGAAGATGTTGTTAGCGTTGGAGCTGATCGAGGAACTGTGTTTGATGCGGCCTCCAAGGGCGCATAAGTATGTGCCTGCCCTTGTTTGTCATGTGTGTGAGTACCTTTATAATATTTTTTTCGTAATTAAAATCGTGTGAAAGTAGTATTATTTATTATGTATTGAATAACGTAATGGCACTTTGAAGAATGACATAGATTTTTGTTATTTTTTTACAATTTAAAAGGCAGAATTGATTAGACTAGAGAAAAAATTTAAGGTGTCTGGTAGGCGTCGGCTGTGTGTTTATACTCAGGATTTATTAAATTTATGTGTACCTATTTTTATTTCTTTTATAATTTAGAAAATTTTGTACTTGAGAAACATTTACTTTTATTATTATTATTAATCTTGATATAATAATGCAATATTTTATTTTTATTTTTTTTTATTTCTTAATTGTAACGCTACTATACTTCAATAATTTCTTATTTCCTTTTTTTATTCTTTAACCTTCCATAACCAATTTTTTTAAATTCCCAGTAAACGAAAACGAAGAAATTCGCGACTTCACAATAAAATCCACAGTCAACATTTACAAAAGTGGTTCAGACGCGGTGAAAAGGGTCATCGAGAAGAACTCCCTTCTATACCTCGGTTTCATAGCACTTGACGCACCGCCTGAAGAGGTGATGGGCTCGCGGCACAGCATACCAGTGTGGTCCGACGACTTGTACAAACTGTGCCTTAACTTGGTCATGGCGCTGTTCCTAGAGAATGAAGGCAAGTTATATTATCTATATAGCATTTGACATACAACAGAGGCAATGGGCAGAGACTTCCTCGCTCTAAAAAGTATAAAATAACTTTTATTTAATTTTTGTTGAAATCTATACAAAGTCGGTGCAAAATCTTGTTAAATTGAAAATAGATAAAGGCAAAAACATACAAAAAAAATACGGTCGAATTGATAACATCCTCCTTTTTTTTGAAATGAAATGAAAATTAAGTGAAATACTTTATTGCACAGAAACATAAGCATAAAAAAGTAATTATAAAAAAAAACTTAAAATAAAGGGAAGAGTGCAAATGGCGGTCTTAATGCTAAATAACATTTTCTTCCAGACAACCCCTTGAAAAAAGGATTTTAATTTAAAAATTAGAGTGATAGGTGGGTGAGCAATAACAAGTTAAGCAATTAAACCGTATACGCTAAGAAATATCGATATACTTACATACCAATGTACACACATATAAATATAATAAAATAGATATCATTTATATACATACATATACATTATACACCTAGATACATAAATAATAATATACGTATATACATACACACGTAGTTTTTTTTTGAAAGTCGGTTTAAAATGTAAATTTCAGAGCTGATAATCGACGTGGCCCGCGTATACGGGTGTTCGGGCGCGGAAGCGAAGCGGTGCGTGCTGCGAGCGATAGAGGGGCCACTGCGTGGGGTCGCAGCCGCGCACCCGCCCGGCCCCACGCCCCCGCCCTTCCGCGCGCTGCTGCAGGACTGCCCGCGCGGCGCTGAAACGTTGCTGACGAGGCTCGTGCACATACTGACGGATAAGGGTGAGTATATAAATAAATAAATAAATAAATAATCCTGGACATTTAACACAACGCCATCCAGTCCCAAACTAAGCAAAGCTTGTACTATGGAATATAGATTACGGATAGACATACTTAAACATACTTTTTTTTTGTAAATACATACATTCTATAGATAAATTAACATCCAGACAGTAGAAAATTACAATGTTCATCACATCATAATTTTCTGCTCGTGGGATCCGAGCCCACACCCTCCGGCGCAATAGACCATTGCTGAACCACTGCGCCAACCGGGTCGTCAAATATCACGAGATATACGGGAAAAGAAGTATCCACACCCTCACATATGCCTCAAAACACTCAAATATGCCTTGAAATACCACATAAACTCACATACACCTCGAAATTACTTAACCACACATCAATATCATCTATATATCTCATATATCATCACCTTTGTATAACCTTAATATGTACTCAGTGGAACATTTTTAGAAGGCATTTTCATGTATATTTAGCAAGTAAGATTATATTTTATGTGTAAATGTCTCTGTACTGTTTCCAATAAAAAAATAAATATGCTGATTACACCCGCATTTCCTACCCGTTCTTCTTCCTGTAGATGTTTACGGGTTGCGGTCGATCACTTAACATCCCTACGCCCCATGTGGCGATGGGTTAGAATACGTGTGTCGCCACAACAGAGTGTAATTCTTAAGGGTGTATTACATCTTCAGCAATAAAAGAGTGGTAGCCGAGCAATGCACAATTGGGCCGTCGATATCGCACCGGGGAATTTACCACCACCCCAGCAGAAAATCGTCGTGAAGCAGTATTACACTGTGTTTCGTACGGTGAGCTGGTGCCCGGAGGCCTGTATTCCCATCCTATTCTTCTCCCAATTTCCCATTAATCCTCACCCTATCCATTCCCTTTCTACATTATTTTGTCACATAAAAAATAACTGTGGAACTAGTGAAGTGTTTAGTACAAATCTATACTAATATTATAAAGCTGAAGAGTTTGTTTGTTTGTTTGTTTGAGCGCGCTAATCTCAGAAACTACTGGTTCGAATTAAAAAATTCTTTTTGTGTTGATTAGACCATTTATCGAGGAAGGCTTTAGGCTATATAACATCAAGCTGCAACTATTAGGAGCGAAGAAATAATGGAAAATGTGAAAAAAACGGGGAAAATTATTCATGCTTGAGGGCTTCCGTTGCGTGCGCTGCGAAAACAGTTTAAGATACCAAAAAATTATGTATAAAAGAATTATTCCTCCTCGATCTACAAAAATGTTTGCGACAGTATATGTCTATCTTTTAAGATTAACTCACTAGAACCGTTTTTATGTGACATAATTATGCTACGGGAGCGAAGCCGCGCGGATCAGCTAGTAAATCATATTCGTTTTGTTTCAGCTCCTCCGTCCCCAGAGTTAGTGGCCAGAGTTCGCGAGCTGTACGCAACAAGAGTGAGCGATGTACGCTTCCTTATCCCCGTGCTCAATGGACTCAGCAAACGAGAGGTAAACTAACAAAATATTATATTTAATACTAATTTCATTTTGATCTAAAACAATAATTTAATTAAAATTAACATGTGGATAATATTGTTGGATATGCTATTGTATAACTGATATTTACATTCATTGTATAATATATAAATAAATATAAATAATAATTGTGTAACTGTTTTTATCCATAATAAAGAAAAAGAAAAATAAAATTGTATGCGTGGTGTAGCGTGATGTTATAGCCTAGTAATATTATTAATGTGAACGTTTGTGAGAATGTATGTATGTGTGTTTGTTACTCTTTTACGCAACTACTGAACAATTGCCACAGAAGGCATGAAAATCCAAAAAAAAACACGAAATATACATCATATTTTAAATGCGGAAGTTACTCTGTATGCCTGTTTTTTCTTCACGCCTATACCACTGAACTGATTTGGATGAAATTTTCTACAAAGATTGCTTGAAACCCGAAAGAGGTATACTAATACATTATAGCTTTAAAATAACACTTATTTGACTATTTGTTTTTACAGATCCTTGCTGCTCTACCGAAATTGATAAAACTGAATCCTGTGGTAGTGAAAGAAGTATTCAATAAGTTATTGGGCTTGCAGAACCCCAATAATGAACAGTTACCGGGTAAGTTTGAACAAACAAGTTTTTATTTAAAAAATTACTAATTTTTTATAAGATTATTTTTTTGAACTTCGCAAAATTCGAGTATTCAAAAAAATTTAATTTAATTAATCTTACAGAATACACAGAAATGATTTGTAAGTAAATAAATGCTGACTTAATATTTTCTTATTTCTTGGTTGTTTTATGTTAATTTGCTTTAATAATCTTCCTTATTTTAAAAATGCCAAAGATTGTATTTTTATCTGTCTTTCACGAAAAAATTACTGAACACATTCGGCTAAAACTTTAAACCATTAAAGTTTATACATAAAAATAACAGGGTACAATTCATAATGATTTTGTATAATTTGATTTTCTGAATCGAAACAATAATTTTCGAAATTACTGAAGATGGTGTTCGAAACCGGTCTAGTTTATAATTAATAATCGATATAGTGTATAAAATAAACGAATGTGGAACTAGTGAAGTGTTTAATTAATATACTAATCAATCAAGATGCAGTTCCATCAAGAGGTAACAGTACAAAATATAAATTATCTATTTGTATAATTTGTTTTTAATTAATACAACGAAATTAGTTTTTTTTATTTTTTTTTATATAATAATAATCAAATCATTAAAAAATGATACAGTACAGATATAAAACATTATTATAATTAAAACAAACAAAGACAAGTAACATACTAAATTTAAAAACAAAAAGTAATATGTATTGTGAACTTAATGTGACTTGTATGAATAAATTGTAAATAAGTTGAAATAAATAAATAAAATATGTGGCAGCATTTACTAAAATTTGCTAAATAATTAATATTATTTACTTTATATATTTTCAGTTACTCCCGAGGAGTTGTTAGTGGCCCTTCACCTCATAGACCCCAATAAGGCCGACCTCAAGTTCATTATCAAAGCAACTGCGTTGTGCTTTGCTGAGAAAAACGTTTACACACAGGATGTGAGTAATATACCTGAAACTGAACCATAAAAATATCAATGCCTCGTTGGTCTAGTGGTTGCATCTTTGACTTACAGATCGAGGGGTCTCGGGTTCGAATCCCAAAAAAAATAGTTTTATTTGAACCTAAACCATAGAACTTTCAATGCCTTGCTGGTCTATTGGTTGCATCTTTGACTACAGATCGAGGGGTCTCGGGTTCGAATCCCAAAAAAAATAGTTTTATCTGAACCTAAACCATAGAACTTTCAATGCCTTGCTGGTCTAGTGGTTGCATCTTTGACTACAGATCGAGGGGTCTCGCGTTCGAATCCCAAAAAAAATAGTTTTATTTGAACCTGAACCATAGAACTATCAATGCCTCGTTGGTCCAGTGGTTGCATCTTTGACTACAGATCGAGGGGTCTCGGGTTCGAACCCCAAAAAAAAATAGTTTTATCTGAACCTAAACCATAGAACTATCAATGCCTCGTTGGTCTAGTGGTTGCATCTTTGACTACAGATCGAGGGGTCTCGGGTTCGAATCCCAAAAAAAATAGTTTTATCTGAACCTAAACCATAGAACTATCAATGCCTTGCTGGTCTAGTGGTTGCATCTTTGACTACAGATCGAGGGGTCTCGCGTTCGAATCCCAAAAAAAATAGTTTTATTTGAACCTGAACCATAGAACTATCAATGCCTCGTTGGTCTAGTGGTTGCATCTTTGACTACAGATCGAGGGGTCTCGCGTTCGAATCCCACAAAAAATAGTTTTATTTGAACCTAAACCATAGAACTATCAATGCCTCGTTGGTCTAGTGGTTGCATCTTTGACTACAGATCGAGGGGTCTCGGGTTCGAATCCCAAAAAAAATAGTTTTATTTGAACCTGAACCATAGAACTTTCAATGCCTCGTTGGTCTAGTGGTTGCATCTTTGACTACAGATCGAGGGGTCTCGGGTTCGAACCCCAAAAAAAAATAGTTTTATCTGAACCTAAACCATAGAACTATCAATGCCTCGTTGGTCTAGTGTGCATCTTTGACTACAGATCGTGGGGTCTTGGGTTCGATACCCGGGTGGGGCTAAAAATATGTTATTTCATGTCGTGGTATAATAGGAGAGACATCATAACAATTTATTAGCTTGCCTTAAAACCTACTAAAAAAATGTTATTGAGATTTTTCAGGACATGTTTTCAGATTGCCTTAAAACCTACCCGAAAAAGATCCTAGTTCTCGGAATATAAGTTCAGGCGCAGATTAAAAAGAGGGAAAAAAACTCAATAATTTCATAAATACCTATACTAATATTATAAAGCTGACCAGTTTGTTTGTTTGATCGCGCTCATTTCGGGAACTACTGGTCCGATTTGAAAAATTGTTTTAGTGTTAGATAGCCCATTTATCGAGGAAGGCTATTAGGCTATATACCATCCCGATGTTCCCACGGGAGCGAAGCCCTGGAGCGCTAATGACTAATAAAGCTGTGTATTGCTAGGTGGTGTCAGCCGTTCTTCAAAGGTTGGCCGAGGAGCCCGACACCCCGGTGCTGATGATGAGGAGCGTCCTGCAGGCGCTCACCCTGTACCCGGGGCTGGTGTCCCTGGCTCTGAACATCTTGCAACTGCTGATTGATCGAGAGGTAGACGATTTTTTTTTTTTTTGAAAAAAATGTGTATTTTTAATTTTTTAAGCACTTAATAATTTAAAAATAAACCTACTAAAATATCTTTATTAAAAAATGTGCAAATTGCGGTTTTATTGCCTTGAGCAATTTCTTCTAGGCAACATTTGTATAAAAAGATTTTTGGGTTAACGCAAATATTATCTAGACATAGAAAAAATAACAGAATTTAAAGGAAAAAGTAGCTTTATAGCTATTAAGGGATTTCTTCGAGACCACCGTATGTGGAAGAATTATTTTAATTTAAAATCGTAAATGATAGTTGCGTTGGTGTTACTTAGTTAACATCACTCCTAATATAATTTTTATTAGAGATAATGAAATAAATTAAAATGTGTACAACTTATTTCACTACACAACAGTCGACACCGAAAATGTAAGGTGCCTTCACCTTATTTTCAATGCTTCCAAGATTTTCAGCTTTTTTTTGTTTTATTTTTGAAATATATTTAATATTTCAAAAATAAAACAAAAGTTATTTTCTATTTTTGAATGAGGAAGTCGATCCTATATTTTGGCAGAAAAATATAATTCCTTTTCGATCGTTCCTCAGGTGTGGACGAACAAAGTGGCGTGGGAGGGCTGGGTGAAGTGCTGCGAGCGGCTCGGTGCCAGCGCCGCGCCCGTGCTCGCCGCGCTGCCCGCGCGCGCCCGCGCCGCGCTGCCGCCGCACCTCGCGCACGCGCAGGTCACGCACCTCGATACACACACACACACTAATCTAAACACACACATAGTAACCTTAACACACACACTTAACCTACCCTAAACACACGCACACTAACCTAACCTAAACACACGCACACTAACCTAACCTTAACACAGACACACACACACGAACACACACATTCATATTAAACTAACCTGAACATACACACACGAACCTAACCTAAATACACATATACTAACCTAACCTAAACACACACACGAACCTAACATTAACATTTAACACGCACACACAAACCTAACCTAAACACATACACTAACCCTTAACACACACTAACCTAAACACACACACCAACCTAACATTAACACACACAGACACACTAACCTCACCTTAGCACACACACACTAATCTAGCCGCACCTAATTACGCCGGAATCGCACCTAACCAAACCTTAACACGCATACACATTAACTTAAGCACATAACCTAACTTAAACACACACACACACACCTAACTTTAACACGCACACACTAACCTAACTGCACTGCTAAATACACGTGTACCGCACCTACACATGCAGGTACCACACCTAAACACACAAATACCGCACCAAACTTGTCAAATAAAACTGCTGATTTCTATTTTTCCAACATTAAAATTATTTCAATGATACTCAAAATGATATATAATAATATATTATTTACAGGAGGCACCGTTTCCACAACCAGTTCCAAAACCCTTGGAGCCGCTTCCACCGGGAATGGAATAGCAACTATAAACTTTATATCACGCTTTGTTAAATTGTTAGTACTGGATATGTTTTGTAAAGAAAATAAAATAAAAAAATCCCAAGAATTTAATAAATTTTAACGAAACTAAATCAAGTGATTTTATTTGAAAAAAATATCAAATGACAATAAAAAGTAATTTATATTTTTGTTTTTTTTTTTCATGAATCAACTTGAGTCTCAACTTTAATATATAGAGTACAATATATTTAAGTAACCAGTACATAACGACACGCACATAATGCTTTGATTGGTTCTCTCATAACATTTCCTTCCTTTATCGTCATTTCAATAACTTTAGTTGTTAAAATATTAAAATGCAAAGCGTGATATTATAGTACATATGGAATGTATTATAATGTATGGATAATAAAACTATTGTTTCATTATTTGACTTTTTATTCATAATTCATTGATTTATTTACACAAAAAAATTACAATCATTAGTATAGTGCTCATTAAAGATTTCCATCGTATTAAAGAAAATTTAAGTTTAAAATAAATGTACTTTAACGAATCGAAAATGGTGACCCGAGCACTAATTATTATTTATTACTAGTTACTCTTTTAACAAGCTTTATACTTAATTAAAATTTGTATATTACAGAGATCAAAAAGATTTGTTAATGATGTGATTTCAAATAATACTAGATGTAAATAAAACTAAACTAAAACTTATTACTAGCCTTACGATTATAATATGAAGATTCATACAAAATAATGAAATGAAGCTTTAAGAATATTATTTTCTTAATTGCACGCTATTTGAGTTTATAATACTTGGTATTAGGAGATATTCCTTTCATAATGTTTTCTACGCAGTATGGTGTATCTGAAATAAAAAAAAATACAAAAATATTAGTTTTTGTTACAACAGTACGCCATCTATTGTAAATGTCGTCAACTGCTTAATATCTCAGCAAAAAGAAGAAACAAAATAGTTCCAATTATTTTGTGTAGATGGCGTCATAATAAAACGTGGTTTCTAAATTGTAACACTAGATGACACTACGTAATAAATACATCGCGCTATTAAAATTTATTTTCTCACACATTAATTGTTTATAGAACTTAATTTGGGTATCGCTTCTCGGCCTTTTGGCTAAGATCAAAGTGTAGTATCTGTTCTTTTCAGCTTAATATCTGAAAGTTCCTG
>LQNK01003036.1:0-17183 GCA_001586405.1 Phoebis sennae | reverse complement strand
AAAAAGGGAAAAATAATAGCTTTTTGCAAAAACATAGAACCGACTTCCTCACTCTAAAAAGTAGAAAATAACTTTTATTCTTTTTTTGTTAAATTGAAAATAGATACAAGCACTGACTTTATTTATTTTGTATAGATTGAAACAAAGATAAAGATTAATTTCTACTTTTTAGAGTGATGAAGTCGGTTCTATTTTTTGCCACAAATTATTATTTGTATATGAATAATGGCAGAAATTGTCGCGCGCGCATATATTCAAATCAAGTTGTAACGCGATAAGCGTCCGAATATCCGGCCACCGGATATCCGGCTATCCGGCCGTGTAGCTAACCGGATATCCGATATCCTGTATCCGGCCAAACCACTATCCGTTTCATCCCTAATTATAATGTATGGATAATAAAACTATTGTTTCATTATTTGACTTTTTATTCATAATTCATTGCTTTAGTTACACAAAAAATTACAATCATTAGAATATTGCTCATTAAAGATTTCCATCGTATTAAAGTAAATTTAAGTTTAAAATTAATGTACTTTGACGAATCGAAAATTATGACCCGAGCACTAATTATTATTTATTATTAGTTACTCTTTTTAACAAGCTTTATACTTAATTAAAATTGTATATTACAGAGATCAAAAAGATTTGTTAAAAATATGATTTCAAATAATACTAAATGTAAGTAGATAAAACCTAGTATAGTATTAAATACTATCTGTGATAAAACTATACTAAAACTTATTACTAGCGTATCTATTATAATATGAAGATTCATATACTTATAATTATGTAATAATGAAATGAAGCTTTAAGAATATTATTTTCTTAATTGCACGTTATTTGAGTTTATAATACTTGGTATTAGGAGATATTCCCTTCATAATGTTTTCTACGCAGTATGGTGTATCTGAAATATAAATAAACAATATAAATTAAAAAATATTGTTTTTGTCAAAACAGTACGCCATCTATTATAAATGTCACCAACTACTTAATATTTGCGCAAAAGAAGAAATAGAATAGTTCCAATCATTTTATGTAGATGGCGTCGTAATTAAACGTAGTTTCTAAATTGTAACACTAGATGACACTACGTAATAAATATATCGCGCTATTAAAATGTATTTTCTCACACATGAATAGTTTATAGAACTTAATTTGGGTATCGCTTCTCGGCCTTTTGGCTAAGATCAAAGTGTAGTATCTGTTCTTTTCAGCTTAATATCTGAAAGTTCCCGCATAGCGGGACCAGTATATTAAACTGATTTTTGTAATCCGACGGGATGTTCGGGGCTCGCTCCACTCCCGTCACGGGTCGGCCCGGCATTGCAGTGCCGCCGGGATTGGCCCACTTAATCTATCTACTTTCCAAACTCTTCATAAGAAGAATACTTAAAATGTATGTTATATCCTAATTAAACTAGTTTTTACTAACGGACAGTACAATATGCTACTGTCTACTAGGAGTAAATCTAAAGCCTATATAAAACTACCGTGACGTTAATAAAATTAGTAAAACTTTGTTTCGATTGGTTGTTTATAACTGCTCGTTAATGAAAACGACTAACGAGCCATATCTGTTATACTATATACGTGCCATCGTTTGTTTTGTGTCGCTCTTATAAAACAATTAAAATAAGTATTCGTTCGTTCTGGTCGACCAAAGAAACATTTAGCCTTAACAGTAATAATATTATATTAGTATTAAAATATACAAGATACACACCGACATGAACCCATTCCGTGTCATTATATCCATATTCCCTCCTTGCCTCACATATCGCGTCGTGCAGCGCGTGAGACACCACCACGGCGAGCACCAACGCCGGTTCACCGGTCGCTGCAATATTAATTTAATTATCAATAATCTTGATATGTATGCCAACTTTTATCATAATCGGTTAGGTTTTGCGTGAAAGAGTAACAAACAAACTTACATTTCAGCGAATATGTAGACTTATTATACTCGTAAAATGTTGCTACAGAATTTAAGATTTTAGTATTATCTTGTGTTTGTTTTAACGCGAGTACTTTCCATATTAAATAAAATACTTTTTAAAGGATTTTAACGGTTTATTATACATTATTATTTAACCCGACATTTCGAGCACTTTAAAGCGTTTTAACACACAATTACAACCTCTTCGATAGGACATTATTTGAACTTCGATTAAAAGTTGCGTTGCAAATTGAATACAGAGGATACCAAACCTACATTCTGAAACTAACCATGATGAACGTAAAAGCCTACCTTTGGACCTGAGCACCCCGTTATTATTGACGGAGTTCCTCTTGAAGCTAATCCTGAAATCCACGGGGATATCATTAGCCCCGGGGGGCTTGTACGTCCAGGTCCGGTCCGTGAGCAGCTGCCCGCTGCGGGCGTACTGCAAGCGCTCGGAGGTCCACATACCAACGCCCATTATGAAAGCCCCTTCGATCTGAAATGAACATACAATTGTTTTTTTCTGGAACTTTTCAATACATGAACGTTTTTTATTTGTGGTTTTTTTAAAACCGCTAGATTGCAAAAAAAACAAAATCATACTTTTCCACGGGCTAACCTCTGAATTTTTGTACCGAATCTACACTAATATTATAAAGATAAAAACTTTGTTTTGTTTGCTTGGTTGTAAACGTAAGGAATAGGCTCAAAAACTACTAGACCGATTTTAAAAATTCTTTCACCATTCGAAAGCTACATTATCCATGGCTAACATAGGCCATATTTTAAAGATTTTAAATAATTATAACATTATGCTACGGGAGCAAAGCTGCGGAGTTAGTATTTAATATATTCGAAAACCTTTTTAGAACTGTGTTTTAAATTAAACTAACTAGTAGCATAGTTTATCTCGAAAGTAAATCACATGCAAGCATGCAAACAAACTTAGCAAGCTCTCTCCATATACCACAATTTTCAAAAACCAATAAAACCAACCTGCCCCACGTCCAGCGCAGGACTCAAACTCTGTCCCGTGTCCTCCACGAGGTCCACTCGGAGGATCTGATGAGAGCCGGTCAGAACATCCAACACCACTTCTGCGGAGCATATGCCGTGCACTGAGTAACCTTTGAGCATGCTGTCCTGCGTCGTGGCGCTTACTTTGAGGTCTATTCCTGGAATAAATTGGAAAAATAAATAAATTAGAAATTATTGACTTGGAACATTGTCTATATTATTATATACTGAATGATGAACTACAAATATTATTTATGTTGTTTCCGGTACTTTTTTTAATTGGAATACCATTTTTAAAGATTTAATACGACGTTTTTTTATTAACAATAGCAAATAGTTGTGCCTTCAGGGCCGAAAATGGGCATTCTCCTATAGAAGGATATCCTGTAATAATTCAATTTGGTAAAAGTTTTGAATGTGAAATAGAAGGCTTCAAGTGCTTCAGACGTTACAGGGAGAATCAATAAGAAGTTTTTGATTAGGGCTTAGCAAAAAAGTGGAATAATCCATCCATGTTGGTTGCGAAGAGGTTATTTGTTTTCTGACTGTGTCGTTTATCATATTTATCAAATGCACACATTTATGCACATAAGTGTTTGACTTATTGAAATAGGTCGGGCTTATGGCTCTGGATCACTGGACGCATGCATAGAAGCATTTAAGAATTTTCCTTATTACTGTATGGCAAATGGCAATGTAAGTTAATTTATATAGGATTAAAACATAATTTAAATTAAGTAAAATAGTAGAATTGTAATCATTACCTTTATCAAACGCCGCTTTAACAGCCTCCTCCCACGTCATTCCCCCCACCGTCACAGGCTCCAACCTCCTCGTCAGTTCCTCACAAGCCTGCACCACAGCAAACGCCACGCTCTCACTCGTAATACTACCGCTGCTGCCCATCGCATTCGCCGACACAAAGCTATCAGCTCCCTTCACCTTCACGATCTCCAAAGGAACCTTCAAGGCGTGAGCACAAACCTGCGCCACTTTCGTGTTTATCCCTTGCCCCATTTCTATCCCCCCATGGGATATTAATATCGTTCCATCAGCGTGATAAACTGATATGGTCACTGGAAAATTTCCATAATAGGATATAGGATAGGACATTAGACAAAGTTTCAAAGATTTCTTCGTCCAAGCATTCTCAGCGTTGTGTTTAGAAATTTCACCTTTACGGTCATCGTAATTAGTGTCTGTTTTGAATGTGTCTATCATGTCTCTGATGGAATTATTGTCAGAGTTTATGTGCAGTAATTTGACATCCAATGAATCCTTTTTAACGCTACAAGCGATGCGTTCCATTATGTGTTCCATGATTGCTGTACCTTCAGTTGTTGCTAAAAAAGATAAATAAAATTTTGTTTTATGTATCACAGAAGATTAATATGGTTTGTGCTTGTCTAGGTCATAACATTTAGATTAAATATAGCTGTGTTGTTTCTTAATCGTCAGAGTCAATAAATATATTCAAGACTAGCCACGCCGACGTGTCTTGTGATTCCGTGGGAATTCCGTGATAAAAAGTGACTTATATGCTATTCCGGATCTTTATCAATATGTAAACCAGGTTTCATCCAAATCCATCTTTAGTTTTTTTAGAATAACAAATACACACCCTTCTATAATCACAAACTTTCGAATTTATAACATTAGTAGGATCATCATAAAAATTTATTCATTACAAGTTTTTTCGATATAAATAGCATACCTGGCCCCCTACACCACGTATTACTAGCCTTATCAGTGAGCACACTGTACGTCTTGATGCTCCACCGCGCAGTGTCATATAAGTTGGCGAGAACACCGGGAATGTCACCCGCTGCCGTGTCGTTGAAGGAACAACCGTTATCTGAATAGCACGAGAGGTCCACATATTGTATCAGACCTTCGCTGTTGACGGCTATCTGTGGGACAAGGTAAAGTTATAGGCAGTAGCTTAAATAATATTATAGGTATATTTTTTTTCGTATTCAATAGTGGCAGTTGAGCATACATAACGCGCGCGTTAAGCAAGGCTAGCCAAGGAACGTTTACTATGAAATCATTGGAACTAACATTACTATGCCTATGTTATTTCCAATGATTGGGAGCTCATATTATAATAAAAAAGTATATATTTTTCTGCATAATTAATAATTGCGAGCGAGTTTCCATAATTCGGCGTCAAGTGCCTATTTTCCGTTTGTGTTGATATTCTTGCAATAATGGATTTGTTTCATTTATCCTACCTCGTCATAGCATGCCTGTCTATTTTCATTATTTTAGATTTAAAATCTAAATATGCTTCAATTACCTCATATTCCACATAGCATGCCTGTCGCTTGCCAATCGCTGCCATATTATGAGTGAGAGGCATCACAAGCGTGGCGGTTCTGTTCAGTTTGTGTGCAACGAGTGCGCACGCGCAGGCAACCAGCGACGAGCGTGACGCCTTGCCACCGTATGCCCCGCCTACTCGGGTCACTTCTACTGTAACACTGGAATTTATCAGAACAGAATTTAATTTGAACCTTTGTCTGCATATACAAGTGTCAGAAATAGATAAATAAAATAAATCGGGCCCATTCCCCTTTAATTACATCCATTTTTTTTTATGTTCAAGCAGGCAGACGGAGCATGCGATTCACCTGATGTTAAGTGACTGTCCGCAGCCCATGAGCATTAAACATTAAAGTCTAAGATCTGCAACATTAAAGTGTTGCAGATGCCTTGCTGGCGTGAAGGGAAGGGAGAGGATAAAGAGAGAGGAATCGGAAGAGGAGTAGAACTAGGTGGGAGAAAAATGGGGTGGGAATACAGGACCCGGGCTCCCGCTCACCAGACAAAATACAGTGCAATGCTGTTTCACACCGATCTTCTGCTGGAGGGGGGGTGGTAATTACACCGGCGCGAACTTGGCCCAATAGTGCATTGCTCGGCTCTCACTCTATTATTGCTGAAGATGTTATGCAGCAGAATTATCCTCTGTCGCCTCTTACGACACCCACGGGTAGAAAAGAGGTGGCGACACACGATTTCATTACTATACATACCTATTTAACGGCATATTTAATGACTTAGCAACAGCAGTCTGCACCAGATCCATCCACTGCGTCGCCGACCGTACAACCAGCCCTCGACGCGTGTTGTCCACCGTACAGCTCTGAGTCTCCATAGTATAGTGGTACTGATCTGGGACGTAGTACGTTCCTTTGATAACGTGTGAAACGTCTGTTCCTTTGTCTGTTGGTGTGATTGTTGCTTCTTCGCGTATCTGAAATATTAGTTATATAATTTCAATGTTCCTGCTGCCTTAGATAGTGCCATGCACGACGACGCGTCCCGCCAATTTTTGAATTTGGAAATTTGGAATATGTTGCAATATTTTGTCCTGATTAGTCTACTTATTTTAGTGTGCGTGTGCACACATGGGTAATAAGTGTGTACCTATAAATGTTCACACAAGCGGAAGTTTGTATATATACGAGTATACGTGCGGCGCGTCTTTGTGGATGAATTTATGTATAACGGCTTCCAATATTTTCGAATTTAATTCTGCCTAAATCAAAAAAATACAGTGTAATCATATTTAGTAAATATGTATTAGCAATTGTTTGTTTGAATAGGCTTCGAAACTACAGGACCGATTTGGATGAAATTCTGTACAGAGATTGTTTTTATACCGAAAATCTTACGGGACCGGATATATACGCGGGTGAAACCGCGGAGATAGTAATAAATAAAATAACAAATTTACCCTCGCTTCTTTATCCGGTGCATTGAAAGCATCTTCAACACTCAATACTGGCTTAAACTTTGACTTAACATATTCTACTTTAACAAGCCCAGCGGCTTTAACAGCTAGCTTATGATTATTAGCTGCAATTAGAGCTATAGGTCGACCGTAATAAGACACATTTTTCATTGGCAGAATTTCTTCATCAGCTGGTTGCCAAGGAACTTCAATGGGAGTGAAAGAGTTCCTCCCCGGAATGTCTTTTGCAGTAAAGAACGCTACTACACCGGGGATTTTCTGAAAGAATTTTTTTTGTTAATAGTTTAATGTTGCTGGCATAAAAACATAATATATAGGATAAAATGTAGGCTCAACAAATTACACACTTAATATTTTAATTTCAGTCAAGGATATATATTGGTAGAGATCACTGCTAAGTGATAAGGCCGCCGAATGTACTATATTGTGTAATCAACAATCTTGTTTTCTCTTTTTTTTCAACTATGTTATTGTGCATTAAAGAGTTAAATAAATATATTTGCTACTATTGTGAACAGTGATGCTGTATCTTTATATAAATTTATGTATTAATTTTAAGTTTATATCTTACCAAGGCTTCAGAAGGATCAAAGGAGTCAATTTTCCCCTTACAAATGGTAGACAACACGAAGGCAACATGGACATCCCTAGGAGCATCATATCTGTCACAGGCATACCGCGCTTCTCCTGCACACTGAAATAAATAAAAATGCTTTTTTCATGAAACATTTTGCAGTTATATAGTAACACTGCTTACACGTTACGGTTTTAATACTTGCTATAAATATATGACGATCACATTATTTTCTACTCGTGATAGACCGGCGGCGGCGTAATAGACCTTTGCCAAATCCACTAAGCCAAATATAATATTTTATTTAACCTTTTTAGGTTAAGGTATCTGATTATATAATAAACTACCAGATAACACAAACAAACAACCACATATTTTAAAATTGTAACTATCGAGTTTCTTGCCGATATCTTCTCGATAGAAGCGACTCTCCGAACCGGTGGTAACTTAAAAAATTACTACATATTCATAAGTACTTTGTAAAAAATTTACATGAATATAAATATTTTCTTTTCTTTTCTATTCTAACCTCTGAATCTTTTTTCATCTTACCTGGGATAACGCTTCTAGCTTCACCACCGGTTGGTTCAGAGGCCACAGAGCTTTGTCCGTGTCATACGTTTGGGTGCCATGAGACACCGGACGATGCAACACTTCGCCGCCTGACTTGTATCGCGGGTTCACTGATGGACTGAGTGATAGGATTGCCTATAAAAAATATCGTTAACTAATTGTTAATTTCATTCATTCATCTCTTCAAAATTATTTGTCTCTAATAACCACTTAAAATTTCTTCTTCAATTTTGTTTATAATCTAAGGCAGATTGAAGGGTCTTTATGAAACTGCTCGATTTTAAACTGTATAAAAATAGTTAATTATTATCGTTCGGACAACCCCTGAAATCAACATAATGATTACTTTTATAAAATTGAGAAACTTTTGCTTATCTTTAATCCGAAATAATGAAGTACATTATCATTTGATTTTTTGCGTGATTAAAATTAATCACTTTCTAAAATTCTAAATTGAGAAAATTTTGTTTATCTTTAGTCCGAAATAATGCAGTACATTATCAATTAATCATTTGATTTTTTGCGTGAATTAAATAGTGACAATAACATCCCTAAATGGGTAATTAAGCACATTTCTTTTATTTCGACCGCTTCAGTGGTCTAGTGGTTAGCGCGTTAGCAATACAATCGAGAGGTTCTGGGATTTATTCTCGGTTTGGCAGGGCACAGGAGGAATAATAAAAAGTATCAATAAAACGGATTTAACATCCACCGGCCACAATATAAGACACAGGACCTCATATTTTATCATACTATATATAACTGCAAACTCACCTTATAAAACAAGCCCAAAGCGATCGCTTTTCTACACAATGTCGAAGGCTCTGGCGGACTGTCCTCAACTACCAATTCCTCTTCTAACTTCACTAACGCTTGTTTCAAAGTTTCATCGTTAAACAAATCCTTTCCTTTCAACAAATCTTCTGTTTTCTTTGCGTGAATGAACTTCGGGTTAATATTTCCAAAGACTATACTAGATGATTTTATTTGATTCTTATCGTCTACGTGGAAGAGAAACCCGGCGTTCACTATGGCATGGGCGTTTTGAGATCGTGGCATTATCTAAAATATATTTATTTCCTTAAGTGTATATTAAATAACTCTTTAAAGGATTTTAAACGCGGTTTATTATACATTATTAATAACCCGACGTTTCGTGCACTTTAGCGAGCGAGGTCAAATCCTTTAAAAAGTATTTTATTTAATATGAAAAGTACTACCGTTAAAACAAACACAAGAAAATATTGAGTGTATATTTTGAAAGATAAATATTCTGGTAGAAATGGTAAGAAAGGAAATTAAAGAACATTTAAAAAATAATCAAAGAAATGTACGTAAGGTAAAAAAAACAGAACGACATTCGCAGAAAAAAAATACTCATCAAGGCAAGGCATACAAACGTCATTACGACGAGTAAATATTGTTGTTTTCGATTTTCCAAATGACAAACAATTTTTTAATAGGAAGTTGTACCTTGTAAGTCCTTATAAGATTCTTCAGAGACAGTGGGGGTAGTTTCACATTGAGAATTAACTTGTTTGTTAAATTCATTTTAAGGAAATCTCTCGCACTTGATACTGTTTCTTTCTTATTATTATCGACTGAAATTTCAAAAATCCTTATTAATGAAAGAAATGTCGCATATTTGCACTATAAATTCCATTTGGTATATTTTCAGATTCGTTCATTTTAAACCCTAAAGACGCTTTTCAAAAAGAATTTTTTTCTGATTTGACAGCGATTAGCCAATAGTTAATAAAATGAACTTACTTGTAGTAACACAGCCTTGAACAGTTTCTAATAAAAGAAAAACATCGGATGGAAAGTCGTGATGAAGGTTCTTGAGAGCCAAGTTACCTCCGACTGTACCAATCTGTAATGACAAAATTATACCATAAGAAATATCCTCATTTTGTAATTTCATATCGGAGAAGAAAAGAATTTTAGCTTCGCACCTCAAAGAAAGCGTAATAAGAAAATTTTGAAATTTTCAGAAAGGGACTGACTGTTTAGCCTTCCAAATGTCTTGCAACACATAAAAAAATGAAGATGTACAATTTTTATATAACAATAAAATATCTATCTAATATATAATCTGCCTTAGCAGCGAGATGCTCCAATTTGAAAAAGTAGGTATAGATGCTGATGTATATGTAGGTATATATAGGTGGTTGCATCTACGTACCTAACAAGCTAATGACATTAAGGGCAGTTCGTTACCTACCGTCTCGTGATTCATTTGTATCTTGTCCACATTCTATTCAGATACTTACAATAAAAATAAGTATTATATTGTATATTCTTTATAACTTTTGAAAATTCTTTAGTTAAATAAAATGTGTAAGTATTTAATGTCACAAATAAAAAATTCTTTACTCACATTTCTAACAGGCACATGCGCGACCAACTCCAAATGTTCCCAAAACAGCTTCAAATATGAGAAATCTTCGTTAACTTTAGCACGAGATAAGCAAGTTGACATCAAATCTGTTAGAGTCATGCCAGCGCCTATCACTAGGTTACCATCAGTGAAAGAGTCTCTGAGTGTGTCTATGGATGATATATCTATGTGAACTCTGGGCTCTTCTGAGGAAGGATATACTCCTGAAACAGTGTTTCATGAAAGTGTTTTACTTTTTTAATCTATATTTTTAAAGGGGTTTTCATCCTCTTGGATACGTCAACCCCATCGGTACTTATAAAGCAATATGAAAATTAACGTGTTAACATATTCAATTTTCCCCGTGTGTCGCCACCCCATTTCTACCCGAAGGCATCGTAAAAGGCGACGCATAATTTTCTGCATAACATCTAAAAGAGTTGGAGCCGAGCATTGTCGATTGGGCCAAGCTCGCACTGGTGTAATTACCCAGCAGAAGATCGACGTGAAGCAGTATTGCACTATGATTCCCATCCCATTCCTCTCCTGTCCTGTTCTACTCTTTTCCATTTGACATGAAATTTTCAATGTCATCAGTCCATAACTACTATGATAAAATAATCGCATTAACCTCACCTTTTCCAGTATTTCCTGCTACGAGAATATAACTATTAGTCTTCTCCTTGGCTAAGACCTGAAAAAAGGTACAGTTTATTATAAGATACATCTTAAAAATATATAAATCTTTTTAAAAATTATGACGTTAATGTTCCATCTATAACGAAACTCTCTTACTAAACCTCCGCTGTCCATTTGCGTGTCTGTCTGTCACTGAGTTATATCTCATAATCCCTGATAGCAAGAAAGCTGAAATTTTCATATATTTTGTATTTCTATTGCCCTATTACCTCTTTACTTCCCTTCGTGTACGAGGCCGACTCATTCTTGGCCAGTTTATTATTATTAGTACAAACTAATTCATTAATCTGAATTATTATTAGAATAATGTCGTAAATATCTAAGAAAGAAAGTAAGAAAGGAAGAAAGAAAAAAAATATTTTATTTGACATACACAGCTACTATAATACATCACAAAGAATATAAAGAGGTGCTGTACGGGAGTGTGCATGGTAAATAGGGCAGCCACTCAGCGAATCCTGCGGCATAGAACGACCACAGGACTGATTTTCAGTGCCTCCCGTAATGTAGTACGGCTTTTATCAATTTATTTCCAAAACGAAATAACTTTTAGAAACTAAAGTAGTTACCTCTGGAGACTATTTACACCTTACCTTAAAAACATCATCAATGTTGAAAGCTTTATACCATCGACTAACTCCACCGAGGCTCAGGAGGTTTTCTTGCGTGTTCTCTATAAAGCACCATTCTTCCTCAGAACATTTTTGCTCACAGTTCGATCTACATTTTATTTTGTGAAGGTCCTCAAGATCCTGAAATAACAGAATATGATACATTATATACAACTTATGACCGAGCTTGATAACCCACATTTGATTGGTGCACATCAGAAATAACATTAAGTTGTTCTTTTCGAACTCTAAGTATAACAAAACTTGCTGAAGCCAGAAATATTTCACAATGTGGAATTTTGCGAAGTGTTTTCTGCAAATAAATGATGAAGTTCTATCACGAGGTAACAATACAAAGATAATCTTGCTGAAACAACAGATGCAATCAAATTCTTTAACCGTAATACCCATGTATATATTTATACATACATACACAAGTATATATTTCAGCATTTCAACGACCCATATAAATATAACAATATACCTGCAGTCCATCCTTCAGCTTCCCTTCAACATCCACCGCGAAGCTCTTAAACGCGTCCAGGATGGGTCTGTAGCCGGTACATCGGCACATGTTGCCTCCGAAAGATCTCTCCACTTGCTTCGTTGATAGCTTGTCTGAGCTTTTTTGAAGACTGGAATAAATTTCGTATTAAAAATATGGGTGAGAGAAATCCTATTATGCTCGTTGAATTACCTGGGGTATTGTTTTTGTAATCTATACTTCGTTGTTATAATTAGGTATTCACAAAATTAGCTTTACGTATTTATATCCCACTTCTGATATCATAGTAACGGAAAGAATCAAACTTCACCTATACATGTTCATGACCCATCCCGGCGTGCAGTAGCCACACTGGGTGCCGTTGGAGTCAAGCCAGTGTAGACTACAACTATTTGTAGCCAAAACCCTCGATACTCGTGATATCCCACTTCTGACGTAACGAAAAGAATCAAACTTCACCTATACATGTTCATGACCCATCCCGGCGTGCGGTAGCCACACTGGGTGCCGTTGAGGTCAAGCCAGCGAACACTGGAACTATTTGTAGCGAAAACTCTCGATACTCGTGATATCCCACTTCTGATGTAACGAAAAGAATCAAACTTCACCTGTACATGTTCATGACCCATCCCGGCGTGCAGTAGCCACACTGGGTGCCGTTGAAGGCTGCTAGTCGTGTCTGCAGCTGGCTGTAGCCGTCTCTGCGGTTGCCGATGCCCTCGATGGTCGTAATGTCCCATTGATGACATGATAAGATGTGGACGAGGCACTGGAATGATAATAATCATAGAGTTTAGCTTACTGTAATGACCAGGTAGATATTTCATTAGTCTACCGCAATGATTCCCAAAGTAGTCTATATCGACCCCTAGGCAACTAAATGGATTTGATTTGATTTAGGGGTCTATCACAACCTGCAAGGGGTCTACATCAGTGAAAAAAAATTAATAACATGTGTTTTACTTGAAGTTTTTATCATTAAACTTTACTAAAGTTAAAAATTTACAAGAAATCAATATCAGGTAAGTAGTCTACTCAATACGGAAAAACATGGCAAAGGGTCTACGACACAATAAAGTTTGGGGAGCTCTGATCTATCGCCTATCACACATAATCATCATTATATGCATAAGATAATGTAGATATAAGCAAGCAAGTAACCTAAAGCTCCCTCTACACATCAGCAGACGCAAACGTGGACGTCATATGTCGATGGATGGCGGATGCATCGGCAGACGTAAATCACATACTGCGGGTGTCAACGGATAGACATATTACCCCGTCTTCACTTTCGCGGACGACATTCGCAGAAGTAATAAAGCTATCAATTAATGAGGTACTATTTACGTATTACATAATATTATAAGCCCCATATGATCTTCGATCTACGATTATCTACGAAACCGCCATTATTATAATCCCCTCAACGTAAATAACATATAATTAACTATATCCATTATCTTTTTCTCAAGCAAAAACTTGTTATTATTATGAGAGTCAGACTCAATTAGCTAGTTCCGATATGTTGTCGCAATTGATCTAAGTATGTCATTTCTGTGTTGCGTAGACGCGGCGGAACGAAACATTCGTACAAAAGCATCAGAACTCCGACAACGCGGCTGTTTTGCTCAATAAAAGTATTTTTATTTTTTTTTCTGCCTTCCCCCCGCTTCGTCCCTTGTCCACTTATCCGTTCCTAAGACCCTATCATAAAATATGAACGAAAGAAAGAAAATTCTATATTCATTGTAGGTACATTTCATGGTCTAATATAACTCATTACAATAAGACCTATAATGAAAAGGCCATGCACTCAGCTTTAAGCGGACAAGTTTTTACAAACTTGCCACGCTGGTCAGTGATGGCCTAGTCACTCTACAAATATTAAAAATAAAAATAATAATAAATAATATGTATAACGTAACGTAAAAAAGCGACTAGCCTGCCAATGTAGACTCACTGTTTGATTGCGCCGACTTCTGACTGAAAAAAGCGATTATATCGAATTTTAGAAATAAAATTGTGCCTTAAAATACTTTACTTAAGATTAAATCAAGCGGAATACAGTAATGTCATTCAACTCTAACCGTGAGATAACGGTTAGGCTAATAAAAGAGGCAAAACATAGCAAATATTTACGATCGTTTAATTTTTGTATTTAAGATCGTACAATCTCTTTATTTGTTGTGACTCGGCTGAACATTAAAATGAATCGCTAGGAAAGCAAGCAGTGTACAAAAATAATGATAAACTTTAACATGACAATAATAGAGCCGAATTAAAAAAATGTTAAATAAAATAAAATGAAAAAAGTAACGATAGCAGTACAGTTTTATAAAAAAACTAATCGTATTTTAATCTTAAGCCTACACCGCTGGATGTATTTTGTCAGAATCGCTCATATAATACAGTGTTATATAAAAATATATAGTTCAATAGAGATAGAACAATGCCTCGCAACCTCGCTACCCTCTGTCGCTTCTTACGACACCGACGGGTAGAAATAGGGTGGCGATACACGTATTCTAACCCGCCGCCATACAGGACAAAAACAGATACGTACAGAATTAACAGCGAAAACCTTCTTCTCCTTGCTCCCAGGGTGTGTCATAGACACAGAGACGATACACGCACCACACCCACCCTCGTGGCACATTGCCTTCGTGCCATGAAGACCCAGGCGGTTGCGGAGGAAGTCGTTCAAACTGGTGCTAGGGGACACTTCAGAGCCCGCTGAAATGTGACAGTGTGTTAAGTTTTTTATAAAAGATTAGCTGCGCCCCAGGGCTTCGCTCCCGTGGGAATATCGGGATAATGTATAGCATATAGCCTTCCTCGATAAATGGGCTATCTAACACTAAAACAATTTTTCGAATTGGACCAGTAGTTCTTGAGATTAACGCGTTCAAACAGACTCTTCAGCTTAATATTAGTATAGATTAGCTGCTGTCCGGTGCTTTGCTCGAATATTTGATGCGAAGGTTCTATAAATCAACAAAAAGTATCCTATCATCTAATCCATCTAATATTCTACTTATGTACGAAATTTCAACAAAATCTGTTCAGTAGTAACGACAAAATCGACACAAAAATATCCAAAGATTCTAACTTTTACATTTAAAATATTAGTAGGATTTTGCGGGTAAGATCTCATAGTAAAGCTGCATATCACACCTCTTTGATACAATAGTAGTAACAAGACCAGAATAGCTAAAGTATACCTAACCCACAGATTAGAGAATAAGGCAGATGGAGTGTGCCAGACTCGAGTGACACAAAAATAGGTAAAATTCAAACACATTTGTCTATTTTTACGTAACAGCTCAGCTACTAATTAATTATAGAGTAATTGGTTTAACCATAGCTATCATAGTTTTTTGTAAATTAAAGTGAAAAGAGTATAAAAGAGGAGGATTGTAAAATATGCTGTTGTGAACACTCGGCATTTATTTTTTTTTTCGACGCAGAAACAGAATGTAGAATTATTTGGGTATAATATATTTGTTAAAATCTATTATTTTTTTTCTGAATAAACGGCTTTTTGAATCATAGTGTGAATGATAACATACACATTAATTTCCTAGAATTAATATAATGTGTTTAAAATGCAGTCTTAAACTCTAGTAGGAACGAGGTGGTGTACAATCAATATCATATATTCAAATGATAGACGTTAGTATTTAAATATTGTAAATGCATTTTCTTCTCTAACCTAACCTTACAAACATTATTGTGTGTAGTTTTATGTAGTATTATGTACATACAAATATAACAATTTTAACTCTTTTGCCCTGCCTTTTATAAACTCTGCTGCTTACCTTATGCCCAAAGATTGCCTAGAAGAAATCGCTGTGTAAGGTCGCCTTTTGTACTATACTTCCTTTATGTATGTAACTGTATTTTCCTCTTTTTTTGTATAGTGTTTGTGGTGTTCACGATATATAATAAATGTTAGCACACAGACCAGTGGGGCGCTAGTGTCACTTCTGACACTTCAAACCTGACATCTGTGGCGTGCAGACGTATCCGTTGAGCTGTGTGCCTACTTACTGATATTTGAATCTTTTATTTAATGCTCACCTACAACCATAGGACATAACATTGGCGACGAGGAAAAACGCAGTGAGTGAAATATATTAATGACACACAGTAATGTCAATAAGATAAATATCTGTTATCAGTTTGGTCGGTAATAATAGGGTTTGGTTCAAAAGGAAGGAGGGTAATACTAGATTTTGAAGTATTGCTTCGCATAATGCAATCGTTTAAACGATTGACAAAAAAGATATAAAATAATCTAAACCAATCTAGGTTATTTTTGAATAGTTTTCCGTTATACAAAATTTAACAAGTTTGGACTAGTAAGACTGTGAACTGTAGAAACATTTCATACTTAGTACAAAAGATGTTTAATCTAGAAGCAATCTAACGTCGTAACAGCACACATAAATCTTTAGACACATTAAAAAGTTTATCAATAAGGTGAATTTTTCGATATTTTAGAAACTTTCTACTTATAATTACATCATTTTTAACAAATAAATTTGTCGTTTTCATTATTATAATATTAGAATTAAAATAAGTCCAACTGCAATTTAAATAGTTTTACTATTATAAGTAATAGTGCATTAATATTTGGACAACAAAGAATGTGTAAAATTAACCAACCTATTGCTGACCAAATCTGTTAACAAAACATGTATTACTCAGTATTCAATTTAATAGTTTCTGGTTAAAATAACCATATTGTACCAATGAGATATTGGTTGAATTGAAAAATATTGGCAAAATGTTACAATCTGGTTAAAATTGTTGGCAAAATGTTAAAATAACCATATGGTTCCAAGAATAAATTTGTTGAATAGATCTATTTAACACAAGATATATTTTCTTGGTCTCTCAAAATAATAATACCAAAAACCTAAAGTAAATATATATGTTAATAAAAAATAATAATAATAATAATAAAACAAAATAAAATAAAATCCTGTGTTCCATAAATTACTAAAATATACGACTTAAAATATTTATTGAAATATTACAAAATGAAATAGGAAAAAATTATTCCTTTGAATTAATAAAACTATACAATATATTTACGTTGATTCACACAAAT
>LQNK01003033.1:26846-49551 GCA_001586405.1 Phoebis sennae | reverse complement strand
ATGGAATTGTGGGCTTTTATTCCGAGAGCTAGGACCATTTTTGAGGAGGTGTTTGAGGCAAGCTGAAAACTTGTCTGATGTTTCTCCTATTATTCTCCAAAATTTCCATGTATTTAGACCTGACTGTTGAGTAGCGGGGCTTTTTTTAGACCTGACAGGTAGAAAGTCTCACCAAAAGACCTGTCTTTTGAGAATACTTATTAATTTATAACTATATTTAGCTATAAATAATACCCTATTATTGAACAATGACATATATTTTTACACAATTTAACGAAAAATCTGTTTTTCTGACGCACCTGGCCTTAAATACAAATATCTTTTTCCCTCATCATAAATGGAATACAAGCGACCTTAATACATTTTCTTTCCCAGTAAAAGGTAATTGTGAAATATCATTAAATAGCCTTCTACAAATTGCGAGAAAATGGGAAATGAATGATATTGTCTTACAACAATCAGCCCAAGTTGTTGGATAAAGATTTTAAGCGTCGGCTGTTTTTAATTCATCATTCATCGCGGTCACAAAGGCATTAAGTTAAAAATTTTTGACGCGAAAGTCTTTGAACATTTTTGAGGAAAAACGGATGTACGGTGAACAATCCCGTTCGTGCATTTAATGGTAATTCCTTTTATTTATAAAAAGTTTAATAACATTTTAAATGTTCAAAAACACGCGGTTATCGCTTTCATAAACACTTGTAATATAAAACGTGTTGCAATGCATTGTTGTTAACAGGAAGAGATCCTTGAATTTAAGTGATTAATTGTAAATATTGAAAGTTTGGACCGAACTTCCATCTCTGGTATTTCACAAACACGACATTAGGACCTTCGAGAGACGAGCCTGTATGTCCATCAGATGCCAGCAAAGCATACTCGCGCGGCACTCCCGATGTTCATGGGCGACGGTGATCACCTAACATCAGGTGTGAAGTGCAAGAAGCATGCTTACTCTGTCATAAAAGATAAGATACAGAAAGAAGGGGTAAAGACAGAATTAGGTAAGAATTAAGCAGGAATGGTTAAGGAATAGGGAGATAAAAATATAAGGGATATTTCCCTATATTTTTGGCAAGCAAAATGATTTGCCTTAATACAAGTTGCCAGTCAACCTAGCTAGGGAAACATTAGCTTTTAGGTATTATTGTATGTAGCTCTTTAATATTGATTTTGCTTCGGTAAAATACACTGTATAATCTTTTAAATAGGGACTTGTATCACCCTATTCCTGGATAAATAAATGTCCGATTTCAATTAAAAAGCTATAAATAGACCATTTACTTTCATATTTATTAATATTCCAGTACAAAAAGATAGGACGAATAAATTGAAAGGTTTAATCCTAGAATTCGCTTGAAAACTTTTGAAGCGTTGTAGAGTTCTCGGAAATAGTTCGGTCAATTAATTTGTAGACAGATTATAAAATTCACTGAAAGAGATTTTAAATAACTGCGCTCGTTATAGTGTTTGCACATCCTAGAATTATAATTGCGAAAGTTTGTGACTATATATGTTTCTTACTTCTTCACACAAAAACTGCTGAAGGGATGAAACTTGGTTTACATGTTGGTAAAGATTTAGAATAACACATAGCCTACTTTTAATCCCGGAATGCTCACGTGATCAATTGTTGCACAGGTGAAACCGCGGTCTAGTTTTTCTAAATAAAAATATCTTTTTTATTGTATTTTTTATTTATTTAATGAATACAAAAAAAATGTTATATTAAACTAATGAGTATAGACTATAATGATAAACTACCCACGATTCCGCGATTTCACCGTTGTAATTATGCATAAGAAAAAACTGACATAATATTATATATAGTAGTATAATATTTTTTTTAATAAAGAAGGAAACATTATTTTCTACTCACCCCCGACCAGCGGCAATCTCTTTGATTTCTTGTTTTTGTTCAGTTTCGTATTTCCTTTGCAGTTCGCGGATGTGTTCCTGCCTTATCAGCTTCTTGAGAGCTTCAAATCTGTTAACAACCGTTTAATATAGTTTTGTGCATTTTATTAGGGTATACTATAAAAATGCCTCGTGAGGCGTGAAGCAGAGACAAACAGACATGGTTACTTTGGTGTTAATTATAATATACATTTACGGATATTTTTATAATAATAGTTATCACTGTCGCTATTCATTTCGAAGTATTTTTAATAACATTTTTTGACAGCAACTTTCAATATAATATCTATTTGGAAACAATTAAGTAATTTACGTATCAAATAATCTTTACCTCACAACAACTCTTACTTAAAAATATTAGGCACTCACTCATTAGGTTAGATACATGGTGAGGTTTAAGACCCCTCATATATTACGTGTATTTCTTAGTACCTACAAAATGTTTAAAATATAAAGTACAAGTTCGAGTGGAAGTAAAATTAAGGTAAAGGTTTTTTTATTCTACATAACGTTTCCCAAGAAAAGTGTATCGCTAAGAGAGTCAGCACGTTTTCAGTAAGTCAAAATGCCTCACCTATCCCTCTGTGGGGGCACCATGAAGGTAGGCCCTCCTCTAGGTCTCGAAGGCCCGGGGTACCGCAGGATCTTGCCTGACGTGTGGGGCACGTTGAGCATACCAAACATCTGGAACAAGTTATAATAGTTTTAACTAGTGGCTCGCTCTGGACTAGACCTTACGTTCACGTTGTAATATATGTTACCGGGGATGTCCGATATTAATGAATGTTTAAATGCACTAGCAAACGACAATCACTAATGTCGATGGTTTTACGATGGTGTTACTTCGAAATTGCTCTTAACTTACTTGAATCGGACATACACTGGTTAATGTTAACATACAAAGAGGAGATGTAGTGATCTTAGATTCAGCGATTTACATTATGTGAGAAATAAGTGGAGGTAGACACACAATTTTTGAAACACTCATGAAGACAACTGTCATTTCAGTTGCCCGTGACCACGCTCGCTGTAAAGTGCTCGAAACGTCGGGTTTAATAATAATGTAAAATAATGTATAATAAACCACGTTTAGAATCCTTTAAAAAGTATTTTATTTAATATGGAAAGTACTCGCGTTAAAACAAACGCAAGATTATATTATGTGAGAATGTTAACGAAAAGACAGAATTATTAAAAAGAGAGTGCTAATCACGAGCTAGGTCTAGTGTATCATGCCGGGGTATAATAAGAGAGGCATCAGACAAGTTTTCAGCTTGCCTCAAACACCTCTCCAAAAATGGCCCTAGCTCTCGGAATAATACATTGCTATATTGCATTTTTATTAACTCTTTTATCCAGTTACTTAACTGTAGTGCAAATAAACCGTCAGTTCATTGTATAAACCCTGCAAGCAATGTATTTTATTGAAAACACACGCTGTTCAATGTTTTCTCGTGTCGAACAAAAAATGCAATTTGCAACAATATGCGATTCTGCTTGCTTCCAGATCAGTGGGCAGAAACTGCGAGTCCCAACCAACGAATGTCAGTTACCTAGTATACGTGATATTGTTATTTATATCACATGTAACGATATATTTTTGCTATAACAGCTTATAATTTTACTGAATTTTTATTATGATTTCATTAACTTTGACCTATTTTGAAATTATTATGAATCCTCATAGATATACCTCTTTAAATAACATATATCTTTCTATCGGCGGGAATTAGGAAGCTTAACGGGGAATTAAATAAACCTCACAGAAATCCAAAAAATGCAGTATTTTTATTAATCTAGCAGATGGAGCGCTGACAGTACTTCTTCTGCAGTATGGGAATCCAACCATCTTATTCAACTTGTGATCGATATTTTAAGTATCTTTACTTGTATTAAGACGGTTTATACTCACTGTATTTTAACTCGGTTTAGACAGACAGTTTCGGACCGATTCGGTCTCGATTAATCTCAACATTACAACGCTAGGTCTAGCTCGGGGCACTAGTTATTGAGTTTTATCTACAATTTTTTTTGTTTAGATGCTGCTGTTTTTGTAATTTTCTTTCAAGCGTTGCCATTCTCGTTCGCCGAAACAATATTAAATACATATTAAATTAATTATTATTGCACATTTATTTCTATAGATAGTAAGATCTTTCAAATGTCTTTGCCAAACCGCTTTCGCTCTGTTATCTATGCTCGCCGCGTGGCCTAATTCATGCAAGCCCACTCCCACTCACAAATATTCCTGAAACCTAGTCTATAAATAGTCCATAGTATAATAACCAAATATTCGTATTTATAGCATGTAAACTTAAATAGTGATTAAAATTATTGATGTAAAGTTACTTTATACATAGCAACGCTTTAGATTCGATACAAGTATGCGTGAAATATGTAGTAATTATTTATAAATTCTAATTGTACAATAATACAAAGAAACGATACTAACAAAATCTTTCTCTTTCGAGCAGTATATTGTAGTATCATAAGTATTCACAAAAGTGGTTAATTATAAAATAAAAAATACTGTTTTCATGTCATTAGACATAGCGCGGAAACCCTAAGTTTTACCACATTTTTTTGAGTGCAATAATCAGTTACATTTACTTTTTTAATAATATAAAATACTACAAATTATAATTATTGTTTTCCTTTAATTGTATAGTTGGTAAGATCTTTCAAATGTCTTTGCCAAACCGCTTTCGCTCTGTTATCTATGCTCGCCGCGTGGCCTAATTCATGCAAGCCCACTCCCACTCGCAAATATTCCTGAAACCTAGTCTATAAATAGCCCGTACAATAACCAAATATCCAGGTTCATTTAATTTTAGTATATTGCTGACTTAATGTTTCTTATGTATCTATTATTGTAATATTTTTTTGATCGTGGTTTTTGGTATGTTTCTTTCTTTAAAATGTATATTTTCATTTCTTATAAGATATAAAAATAAAATAATGAGATGTATAGCTAGTAAACTAGACCATAATTACCGGTTAATTATTGATAATTATAGCTTAATTTTTCCTTTTACTATTCCAAGAGCAAGGGCCATTTTTCGGGAGGTGTTTGAGGCAAGTATTCATAAGTACTTTGTAAAAAGTATACATGAATAAAATATCTTCTATTTTATTTTCTCTTCTATTTTCTATTCTATTCAAGCTGAAAACTTGTGTGATGCCTCTGCTCCTCCTCTATTATACCCCGACATGGAACTGCTAACCTGGTCGAGGCATCATGCAAGTTTTCAGCTTGCCTCAAACACCTAGCTCTCTGACGATTATTATTAGATTCGAAACTGAAATATCAAGTTTAAAATGTTTTATGAAAATAATAAATGAATTGAATTGGACTAAATCCTTTTTACAGCAGCATGACTTTTCGGTTCACTTGATGATAAGTGTGTCAGCCGGCAGTCTCAATCATAAGTCAGATCAAAAACTTATAAACGCTTGTAAAATGGTAAAAGTGACATACGGGACCACCGCATCGTGTACACGCGGACGAAGCCGCGGACGGAATGCTACTAATATATAATTTCACAACTACAGTTAATTTACATCAATAATCTAGTCTTATACATACAAAATGTCCAAATATTAGTTCAGCACTTAAATAAATAAATAAAAGTGTCATGAGAGATTTCATTTTCCGTATCATGTGAGCAACAATCATAATTGTGTATTCCAGGCGAGCGAAGCCGCGGGCGGAAGCTACTGATATATAATTTCACAATTAAAGTTAATGTCCGTCAATAATCTAGTATTAAATTAAATACAAAATGTCCAAATATTACTTCAGCATTTAAACCTAATCCAGAAATAGCTCAATGAATAAACAGCACAAATTCAAGCATTTTCGTCCAAAACAGTGCTTGTGTACATGATCTAATTACGTTGGCTGGACGCTTGTATGCAAATTGAATGCATACGCTAAAGGTCGGTTTGTGTTTATGTTGATTTTGTGGCCTTTACTATACTTTAGTGTGCAATTACAGGGTTATTTTAAATCTATTGCTCTACTAAATTTATTGCTCTACTAGTTGTTCTTCGCAGGTACACTCCGTTAGCACGACCAATGTTTTTTTGCTATTATAACTATTAAAAGTTAGTTCATTAATTTCTCACATATAACCGTAGCTTCATATTTCATATACCTAAGCAGTTTCTACCTTAAGGAGGGACTGACATCTTTAACACAAGTCATTTTGTGACCTAGCTAAGATACCATGCTATCGCAATATATTGTAAACTTCTAGTTTTAAGGTTTTGATTGTAAGAATAAATAAATTTATTATAATATTACTATTACTTGATTTTTTTTTCCAATCAGACCAGTAGTTTCTGCGATTAGCGTGTTCAAACAAATAAACTCTTCAACTTCATTATATTAGTATAGATAAAATTAGTATAGATGAGCTTTATCGTTAATGTTATTTGTTGCTGTGGGCGTTCATAATGGCGTGGTCGTGATACAAACGCTCACCTGTAAATGTATTCAGAATGTAATTTTAGTCAATTTGCTAGTAAAATTTACTCAAAACTCAAAAGCAATTCACAAGGCGAGGAACGAAATATAGCCCTAAAATCTAGTCCTTATAGCTTAATGAATATATTGTACTAGCTGAGCTCCGCTGTTTCAACCAACATCTTTTCTCTTTAAAATAATAGTGTAGAATAAAGATAGTATAGACAAATTCATTTTCGTCCAAAATAGTGCTTGTGTACACATGATCTAATTACGTTGGCTGAACGCTTGTATGCAAATTGAATGCATAGCGCTAAAGGCCGGCGTTTACGTGTTTATGTTGAATCTGTGGGCTGCTGGATTTACTACAGTAAAGCAATTACATAATTATTTTTAAAGCTATACTAAAAGCTTTTTGAGAATAAGTTTGTGTGTTATGTGGTTTTATGATAATTGAATGCAAAATTGCGTAGTACTATCGGTTGTAGGATTATAACACATCAAAAATAATTTACTCAAACCTCAAAGTTATGTTATATTTTTTTTATTAGGTATAAAAACAGTTACACAATATATATTTATAATAATAATTGTCCAAAATATTGTTTATATCGTGATTATGATCAAATTAAGCCGGCTTTAAGTTTGCATGTAAATTCAACGTTTAATTCCATTTACGTTGATTTTGTGGCCTGCTTTAGTGTGTAAAGTGAAAAATGTAATTATTTTCGTGTTCATTTGTGAAATAATCACTACTATAAATAGCAATATTTTAGCAAAAGCTATGACTGAATGTGTCCAGTATGCCATAAATTAGTAACGGTTAGATTTCAATTCAATCAACCAACTTATGATACACTCTACGATAACGCAAATTCAAGAGATTCTGGGTATGAAAACAACCGGATGCTATTTTTAGTAGGCAATTTTAATAAAGTTTTTGTGAACGCGGAATTTGGACCTATAATAATATATAACCTGATTTTATTATTCTGAAAGTTTTTATAGAAAACGATGTTTAATTTCGACCCGTATCACAAGCGGCCCTGTGGCGCAACGGATAACGCGTCTGACTACGGATCAGAAGATTCCAGGTTCGAATCCTGGCAGGGTCGAAAATTAATTTTTACTTTTTTATACTATTATTATTATTGCATATTGTGTTAAAGAAAGTTATAAATACAAATTATAAAATACTGAACAAAGAAATTTATTTTTAAACTTTTGTATACTCGTACAAGGAAAGTTATAATAAAATTTTTGTATTGGAAAACGACGAATAAAGAACCCCATTGCAATGGATAATCGTTTGAACGTAAATTCATTTGTTCGCTTCAAAGCTAACAAATTGGTATGAAGCGAAATCTTCTGGATTCTCGTAAAATATTTGCTTATTATACCTCGTCTTATTCTCAAGCGAAAAATGCAAAATAAAAACTTTGGCAGATTTGTAATTTTATATTTTTCCTAGTCGTTGCCCGCGGCTTCGCTCGCGTGAAATTCCGTGCCTATAGACGAAAATCTTATCACTTACCAGCAAAAAATCCTTTTTATATACGAAATTCATTTATTTATTTAGAAATATTATCACATTCCGTTAAGTAGTTGAAGAGCAAATGATATACAAAAATACATCTTGGTCATTTATATAATTAGGAAGAAGTAGGATTTTTTTATATACGTTTATTATTATTTTTTATAATTAATCTGTATAAATAAAAATCAATTCCTGTTCGTTAGTCTTTCTATAACTCGATAACGGCTGAACCGATTTGACTAATTTTAAGAAAATATGAAGAAATTGTAAATAGTAAGGGTGTGGGTTCAAATCCCACGAGTAGAAAATTATGATGTGATGAATATTGTTATTTTCTACTGTCTAGGTATTCAATATTTATCTATGTATAGTATGTACACGTATTTACAAAAAAAGTATGTTTAAGTATGTCTATCACTTATATAGTTCTCATAGTACAAACTTTGCTTAGTTTGGCACTAGATGGCGCAGCGTTAAATATTTATTTATTATTAAGTTATATACAATCCTGCATTTTTCATACTTTGACATCCAAGTATCTATTACACGTGTATCAGTCAAAACAGGAAAATGTAATTTAAATTGAAAGTTAAAAGCTACGGAACCACCGTTCAATAACTTCCAAAGTAGATTCCTTTGTGAAGCTTTTGTCTTATTCTGATCCCATTGTATTGCCTCCGCCCACTCAGTAGTTGTTGCTAAAAATACCTTTACCGGGAAATACTCTAGCGGGAAAGTTTAACAGGGTGCATTGTACCCGGGCGAAATAGGATTATCAAGAAATGAAATTATTTAAATTCAATTGATAATTTAATTTTATCGTATTCACTGTAAAAAAAACTTTGTATAAAATACTAGTTGAGCTCCGCGGTTTCACTCGCATATATATCCTGTTCCCGTAGGATTTTCGGGATAAAAACTATTAAATGTCCTTCCTCGGGTTTCGAAGAATCTCTGTACAAAATTTCATACAAATCGGTTCAATGGTTTAGTATTGCTGATGTATAATATGAGTAAGGATATAATATACGTATTGTATGCTAAATTAAAGATTTACTAACCCGTGCACAATGCTGTTTTTATCTTTTATATTTACCAGTAGAAAATTTCCCGGTAAATTTATTTTAGTCTAAACTATGCAGTGGACGATACACCGACGTTTACAAATGAATCGTAATATTTGACTTATATCAATAGGTTTTGGGTTTAAAGGGCTACCCTACCCCCTTTTAAGCACATAGTATTTATAGCCGAAAATCCCACAGGCACGTGATATAAAAATGTAACCGGGACTTGCCTCGTAGTTCGAACATTTCCCGTGTTTCGAAGCCAACAATACTATAATTTTTTCTTGTCTAATCACTATTTTTTTTTCTATAATAATAATAATATTAATTTCCAAATCAAATATTACATTTCACACTTGTATACAATCGCTTGCCCCCACACTAGAATACCCTGTGTTGTGGGTAGCAAGTAATTAAGTAATTTTATTTCGCACTCATAAGTCACCTGATATCTCTGGACCTATATATCTAGAAGCGAACATACTATACGTGCGAATATAATAACATATTTGCGAACTATACGTGCGTGAAAGTTGTACCGCCCACTGCATAGTTGGTACTAAAAATACATTTACCGGGAAATTCTCTACGGGGAAATTGTGACAGTGCATTATGTACATTGTAATAACTTAATAACGGTATTAAATATATGTTATTATTATTTACAATAGACTCACAAGTGTTAGTAGGTGCAAATAACGTAAAAACTATGTTACTAACAAACACAATAACAATTTAACAACGTAATACAAATAACAATGCGTAAATTCATGATGTATTATTCCAAAAGTTAAAATAATTCTTTGCTTTTTTGTTTGGTTGGTTATAATGAATAGGCTCAAAAACTACTAGACCGATTTTAAAAATTCTTTTGCCATTCGAAAGCTACATTATCCACGAGTAACGGGTCTACATTTGAAAATGTATACGTATTTTTGGTGTCAAAAAAGTTAGTATAGTTATTAATTATTATTATAAAAAAATATATATAAACATTAAAAAATTGGCGGAAAATTGTTTCGAAAATTTCATGACATAAAATATTCGATTTCAAAGTGAAAGTTGTTTACTTCGGAAGTTTTTACACAATTGTTTGAACTTGACATTATTACACAATAGAAGCCAATGAAAAGCAAACAAATTGGGTAACCGGAATTTTTCGCTGTTTCGAGTTCAATAACTTGAAAACTTTGGTGTTGCATAAATAAAAAATATAAAAAAAATATGTAAATGTATATGACATTCTTGAAGGGCCTTGAAAGAGGCCAATTTGGAAAATATACGTTTTGATTTTGACTTTGCAAAGTTTAATTTAATAATAAGTTTAATTTATGGGAGTTTAAAACATTTTGTTACTTAAACAATTCTAGATTTTTTACACAAATATTTCGTCATATATTGGGCGACTAGAAAATAGGAAATTATTATTATTTTTTATTAAAGAAAAACATACAAACGACATCGTAGCATCAAAAATCACTATAATTTATTGACCAAGTTATCTGAAATGGAAAATTATGTACCTTTTTGTATTAGTTTATGATTTACGTCTATTGACAGAAGCATCTAATTCTATAATTAAAAAAAAAATGAAATCACTCAAGGTTTTTTTGCCAACAAGCCATATTATGCATTCAATTTCTTATCCTTAATTTATTATCCTCACTGCTATTATATTATTGTTTTTATTCCTAAGAAGTTTTACTCCTAAGAACTGTAAATAAATATATTTTTTAAATCTTAATTTAAACAATAATGATCGTCACGAAAATAAAACCCAAAAGAAGGCTTCTAAAATTTGCATGAAATAAAGTTTTATCCCAACTGATCACCCAACTTCCAAAAAAGTCGTGAAGGTTTCTTCAAACTAGGACTTTTCGGCATAAAACTTTTATACTGCACGGAAATGAGTGTCTACTTGATGATATAGATCGTGGACAATAGATAGATTGCTGGATTAATATAAGGTATATCAGGTTATCAATTCGACCATATTTTTAACCGACTTTCAAAAAAATAGGAGGAGGTTTCTCCATCTATCAATTCGATCATATTTTTTTATGTATGTTACCGCATATTCCCGGCGTTTATGGACCGATTTGGAAAATTCTTTTTGCATACGAAAGAGGTGAGTGTCGGTGTGGTCCTAGAAATTGGTTCAATTCTGATCATCCATGTGGAAGATATCAGGGATCTTCTCGAGTTATTGTTTAATGGTGTATTATATAACTCTAACTCTGATGTGATTACCCTTCAGAGGCCACTAAAACGGGAAAAAATAATAACTTTTTTTGTCTTTTCCTTACCTATTTTCAATATAACAAGATTTGCACCGACTTATGTAGATTTTAGCAAAAATAAAATAAAAGTTATTTTCTACTTTTTAGGGGGTGGAAATCGGTTCTATTATTTGGCAAAAAGTTATTATATTTAATGTTATGTGACTACGGCAGTGTGCTTTGCACTCGACTTGCCACAGATTAACATAAAAATATTTTGAAATCTACTACAATGTAAAACCATGGAAGGAAAACTCATTTGTATGTGGCGTATTTATAAAGATTTATCTTTTAAAGTCTTCTGTTAGTTTGGACAGATTGGTTGGTTTAGTATGCGATTCTTTTCGGAAGTTTGTGATCGGTTTGGAACAACTTTTTATTTTATGCAAATTTTAGGATAGGAAAGGTCTCGTCTTCCTTTTAGTTTGATGTTCTTCGCTTTTAAATGCAATAGATATTGGCAGAATTTTTCTCTTTGGTTTCTTATAGAAAAAATATTAGCGTAAAGTAATAACAATAAAACTTTCATTAACAACTACGAAAAACCACACAGTAGGTAACATACACATTGAAAATAAAAATAAAAACAAAATAAGATCTATAAGTCAATAAAAAAATATGTAATTTTTATAAAATACGGTAATGTTTTTTTTATTCAATGTAAATACTTTGAAACGCAAATTTAATAATAATTTGTATAACTCGCGTTTCTCCTTTTGACGAGATAACCTTACTCTCGGGGCCTCGCAAAGACCTTTCATTCGAGGCCTCGCAGGGACCAGCTGTTCGAGCCTCGCAAAGACTTTCCACTCTAGGCTTCGCAGGGTCCAGCCGCCCAGGGCCTCGCAAAGACCTGCCGAGGCCTAAAGGCCGCCACTGCTATTGTCATTATTATTTTATAGTTCTTACCTCTCCATAGTCCGGTGTGCGCACGGCGTTAGGCGGCGCCTTGGTGATCACCCGGCCGTACGCCTCGCGCGGCATCGGGGGGTATTGGTATCGGAATCTAGAAGAAAATAGTTAATATTAGATTACATTATCTATAGTTCTATACAAATGTATATTTACACTAATATTATAAAGAGGAAAACTTTATTTATTTATTTATTTATTTACCCTTTATTGTGTTCATAAAGATATTAACTTAAATTCTAATAACGTAACAATCAACACAGAGAGCGGCCTTATCACTCAAAAGTGATCTCTTCCAGGCAACTTTGTTTGTTTAGATGTAATGAGTAGGATCAAAAACTTTTGGACCAATTTAAAAAATTCCTTCACCATTCGAAAGCTACATTATCCATGAGTACCATAGACTATATATATCACATTATGCTAAGGGAGCGAAGCCGCGAATAAACTTTTTATTTTACATTGTAATTAATTATTATTAACGATGTAAAATAATGTATTACGCATTTGAAATCATAAAAAAATATTTACCATAAAGGAATAAAATCCACATTAAACATATTGCGATAAAGCAACACTCAAGAACAAAGAAAACCAATGAATAGCTAACCTAATAAAACATATTTCCAACAAACCGAGCCCACAATAGTTTAATCAGTGTCCGACGGAAACTCCCAACAGGTGCATAATGCTGCAATGATGTATACAATTTGTATTTAAAAGACAGGAAAATGCGAGGGGCTGCCATGGATTTATGAATATAATTTTGTTTGTGAAGAACGTATTATGGCGTTATATTTCCTTGGATGAATAAGTTTTGCTGCTGTTAGAAATGATAAGATAAGGCTATATAAAACTACGCTAGCATCAGTAATGGAAAACATTCTCAAGGTACAAAAATACCGCAAAAATATAAATATATAATCGAGAAAGTCTACGGGTTTTGAGAGAAGAAGTATACAGGTCGGGCGAGGTGAGGATGTTACACTAATCCTCACAAATATTGATAAAATAAAAATAAATACCTAAGGGCGTCTCCACTCCTCTACTTGATACAATTATGTAAGTTGGGGTCAGCTATTACACTAACCGCTGGATTACCCCCACATTAATGAAAAATAAAAATGTATAACCAAGGAAGTCTCTACCCCACTTTGTTCCATACAATTATACAGGTCGGGTGAGGTCAGGCTGTTACACTAACCGCTGGATTATCCTCACCCACGCTTTCCGAAATACCATTATATATAGACACCATTTGTCTTGTAATTAGGTTTTTCTGTAATTCTGGGACATTTATTAAGCAGGATTCGAACCTACATCTTTTAGCTTCCGAGGAAAAAAATTAATTGACATCACAGTTCCTTAATCTGTGATTGACATAATTTAACGGCCGTTTTCAATTATCTATCTATCTCTTGTTTACTAAAGTCAGGCAAATCTATCTATTTGTATTTACTTTGATTTTAATATGCTGTCGACGGATAGTCTTTGCTATGACTTTTGACAATCAAAAGTCAATTAATCTGCGATTACAATCTATCCATAATCTTTGATACATTATTGAAAACGGCCGATTGTCTACCAAAAGCTCAGATAACTGTTATAATCTGCCATGTCATTTGCAGTATTGCAGTATTTTTGTGTCAAAAACTCCAAGAGAACATTTTTTATTCCTGTAAATCTTGCTTTTAATATCCTTGATTCGGTCTACTTGACAAGAACCAGCAAGAATTCTTATTTCAGCGTCTTGTATAATCCGACAAATAGAAAACTATGCACGAAACAGAATGTACTTTGTAGTATTTGTTTGAAAACTATACAAATACTTGTTACACCTACTTGTTAAATAAAGTTAACCTTTACTTCATTCATCGAGTATTTAACGCTAGGTCAATCCACGTTAGTGCCAGCGGTTGACATTTCAAGTTACGGCCTACGCATTTGATATGAAAAAATCAAAGGCCAAGTATACTACATTTATTGTATCAATTGTGGTGTGGTTAAGTCGCCTACCTACATGTCTACGAAAGTATTTTTAAAGACTAAGAGGGTGCAAAAATTATATTCTTAATTGGATAGCAGCCTCTATTAATATAATTGACTTTGATATAATCCCTTTGATTTTTGCAAACGTTTCTTTGTGTAAAAATCGTTTTACATAATATATTTGAGCATTAGACATGTGTATATTTGTCAATTCAATGATAATCTAAACCAATTTGTTCTGTTTGGTTTTATACGAATTATCTTGGACGGTATTGTTGAAGGTAGATGAGGTTTATATGCATCATAGATGGGTATAAACGTAATCTATACATAATATAGATTATATAGATTACGTGCGGAACAGCTTATTGACCTCGCGATATCTTAGAGTTGAGATGTCAGGGCAATTTTATGTAAGTATGAAAAACTTTGTCCGATCATATCTTGAGTTTTGTTTATTCGATCTTGAATTAATTTCTAAAGCGAATATTTTAGACAAAAGAAAATGTCGAGTTTGAAGATGAGCGAAATAGGTAGCGGGGATGCAAAGTTAGCCCCAATCCTCCCTTCCTCCTATCCGTCAAATAAGTGAATGTTTATCCGAGGATATCTGGAGTATGGTTTATCCAATCTTAATAAAATTTTGTACGCAAATAGTGCAGATAAAATCTTGAGTGAAATTCATATGAAGATAGGGGAAGGGGGGGGGGTGAACAGACGATTTTCATATGAATATAGCCGAGTGTGGTATCAAATGAAAGATTTTGATTTTATTACAACGCGAGGTCTAGCTCTGAGAGTCATTAGTACTATATCATTGATTGCCTCACCTTGGGGCAGCCCGGGGCATCGCCGTGTAGACCGGCCACTCGTTGTAAAGCAGGGGGTCGCGGTATGAATTCACCTCGTTCATTATCTCTGGAGCTCTGGCTTGCCGCTTTGAGAATCTGTGGAAAACAATATTTATTAGTCAATTTATCAATAAACTAGCCGAGTTCTGCGGTTTCACTCGCGTATATATCTCGTTCCCGTTCGATTTTCAGGATGAAATCTATCTATATCATTCCTGAGGTTTCAAAGTAAGTCATCAAATAGTCTAAACTAATATTTTACCCGATAGAATACGTGTGTCGCCACCCTATTTTTACCCGTGGATGTAATAAGAGGTGACAGAGGATAATTCTGCTGCATAACATCTTCAGCAATAAGAGAATGGAAACCTTAAAAAAATTACTATTATGTATATTAATGGAAACCTTAAATAAGGAGGAATTATTTGATTGTTTGCTTTGAATAAGTTCCGAAACTACTGGACCCAAATTGAAAAAATATTCAAATGAATATTTGTAATTTATTATGAACAGTATAACTAAAACAAGCGGGAGTTAACCGCTAATAAATATCAGAGTTACAAGAATGCTTTGAGTACGTATTTGAGTTGCGCACATACTTGTGCACTATCGTGAGAAATTGGGTCATGTTGATATTATTATTGAAGGCAATATTACTGCTTTAAGCGGCTATAAACGTATATAATTACAGTTTACACCAAATTTATATATTTTACAAAATATCGCCAATAAAATATAAATATTCAGGGACATTTAACACAACGCCATGTAGTCCCAAACTTAGCAAAGCTTGTAATATGGGAACTAGATAATTGATAGACATACGTAAACATACTCTTTTGTAAATACATACATACTAAACATTACTAAATTACAATATTCATCACATTATAATTTTCTATCGTGGGAATCGAACCCATACCGTCCAGCGCAATAGACCATTGCCACATCCACTGCGCCAAAATAAAGTGAGCCGACTTCGCATTGTTTTAAAATTGTTTTTTCTAATTTAATGTAATTGGGCTCAATAATGCACTTAAACATTATATATTCCGTTAGACAAATGAATAAAATAATAGATTTTGTGTTTCTATCATGATTCAATTTGCCATGAAAGATTTTGTAGATATAGAGTTGCTGTTAATCAGAATTATTTTTACAGATCCATTCGGCACTTTCTAAAATGGCGTGCTTAAAGAAACAAACGTTTCCACTTTAGAATAAGTTATATTTCTAATTATTATTCAGGGTTCTTACAAAAATCTCTTGCAAAGTAGATTAGAAAAAAAATTGTCGTATAAAATCATTTTTGGTCCGTCTCGAGGGAAATATATACAACAAAGCCTATCGGGGGTTACAGCTACAATACGAAGGTAAATTACAATATATGTGAGATTGACTTGATAGAATATATTTATGATATTGATGCATATTCATATTTATATTTAATCGTTACGAGGCCCTAGACGGAAAGTCTCTGCGAGGCCTGACAAATACAGAGTTGATAAATTTTAAAATTGGTGTTTTTCTCAGACTAAAAATATCTTAAATTAAAGCACGATAATCTAACAAATGAGTTACGTAATTTTTCAATTTTTGTTGAATGCCGATTAGTTATATGCACCTGGCATTAATTCTAAGGACTCCAGACGGTACGCACACAGTGTCCCCACGATTCTACTCCACCCCCTAAAGCCGCCACTGTATACATAACTAAACAGGAAAAATATCATTTATGTACGTTAAATGTTATTAAAAGGAGCATTTGCTATGCAACGAGGATGTTTCATTTATTCTATGACAGTAAATAATGTGTAGATTTTATATATTTTTGTCTCTTTGTATGTTTGTATGTGTGTCAATCACGTAAAACCAATGAAAGGATTTTGTCGGAATGTTACGTGGTGGTAGACCATTATTAAGGTCTATATTGAAGCTTTCAAAAGTTGTAAAATAAAAAAGAGACCCTCCTAGACATAGTTATTAGTTTATGGCAATAACTACCTTCAATTAAAAAAAACTTAGAACACAAAACCGCGCGCATTAGCTAACTTATAGATACAATCGAATAAAGTCCATCAAAACTTTATAACAAATAATTAACCAAACAGTTTGTTTTCAATCTCAATCGCAAAGTTTTCCATATAATCGCTATTTATTTATAAATTCCTTCATTATTCGGAAGCTACATTATCCACGAGTAATATAGGTTTTATTTTATAGGCTACAAGCGAGCTTCGCGGTTTCACCCGCGTATTTATCCCTCTCCTGTAGGATTTTCAGGATAAAAACTATCCTATGTCTTTTCTGGAGTTTCTAAGATACTTAGTACAAAATTTCATCCAAATCGGTCTTCTAGTTTCGGAGCAATACAAACAAACAAATCTTACCTCTGTATAATATTGTAGTATAAATATATAAACGTACATCGTCACAAACATTCGCATTTATAATATTACTAGTAGGATTACGCTAGGGAGTGAAACCGCCCGGAGCAGCAAGAAGGAGATAATTAAACAGATAGTTTGTTTTCAATCTCAACCGATACCGAAGTTTTCCATTCAAATTGCTATTTATTTATAGTTAACTAGCTCACCCACGTGAATCTCCCACATAAATCTCTCGAGATTAGTAAGTTTCTGGATAAACGATAATTTGGATAATATTGGTTGAGTAAAGCGTAATGCACTAACAAACAAACCAACCAAACTTAATTTCGCGTTTATAATATCAGTTGGGATAAGCACCTTGTTTTCAATGTCGATAGATAGCGAAGATTTCCATTATAACTGTTATTTATTTTTGGTAATTTGTTGGAAAGTTTATAAAGGATAATTGCGATTTGTATAAATTTTATACAATAATTGATTCATCCATCAAACCTTTATCAAAACAAAATTTTGAAAAAGCCCACGACGGTAAAATCTAAAAATGTTATTGAAAAGAGGATAATATAATTAAAAAATCCACTTAAATAATTATAAGAGAGAAAAAGAATCAGCCCGGGGTTGCCAAGAGTTTTGCTAAACAGAAATATTTAAGCCTATATAAAGTGTTTTAAAAATGTCAACAACAGAACCTGTTTTTGTAACTTTTAGTGATTCAGTATACACTGAAAATCCCGGGGAACACATAGTTGACATTCCGGGGATGTCGCGGGAGATTCGGCTACGAAATGTTCAGATATTTGCCAAAAATTGTTTCGAATTTACGTTTTCGCTTGTGTATTCTGTCTTCATTTTGATATTATGTTCTTTTTGTCCGAACTAAACTTACTACAATGTGTTAAGCTCAAAAACCTTGTAGTGTTTTTGATACTGATAAGATTACCAATGTCGTGTTAGATTAACGTTAATTTTAATTCCTGTGTAAAGTGTATGTATTTCGTATGTTGATTTTTATTATGGCTTTAATTTTAACAAACAAAAATTGTCAACTTTTAGCTCATTTCTTAGCTTCTAAAAATCAGTACACGCTGGAAATCCCGGTGAAAACTTAGTTGACATTCCGGGGATACCGCGGGACATTGGGCTACGAAATATTCAAATATTTGGGGTAAATGGTATTTGGATTCGTATAAATTCTGTTTTAATTATTATATTAGTATAAGTCTCATACATTAACATAATATCATTTCATTATTTTACAGGCTTTGGTGTATTTGTAACTGAAAATTGATATAAACAATTTTGCGCCTAATTATATTCTTTCGAATTTGTTAGGTAATAGAACTTAATTATTTTAAATTTGTAATACTTTAAAAATCTATGAATAGATTGTTTGTTTGAAGGGGAAAATGGCAGGAAATACTGGGCCTGTTTGGCAAAAATCTCTTTATGTTAGGCAGTTGTATATTAAAAAGTGTCTGACTATATTCTATAGAAGTTAGTAATAATAAATTTGTCAAGGCTTGGCTTTTAGTAATTCAATATACAGTGGAAATCCCGGCGAAAACATAACTGGCATTCCGAGGATACCGGGGGAGATTGGGCTACGAAATGTTCAGACGGTGGCCGCAGAAATTATTTTAAATTGCTTGGAAATGCCTATACAGGGTGTCCTGTAATGAATGAAGAATCTCCCGGGGATGATAGCAGAGCTAATAATCTCTCAAAAACACCAATTTTTCATTTCATATTTGGTACTGAGTAGAATTTTAAAGACAGATTTGATAATCTGTGGTGGGGCACATGTAGTAGACAGTAGTAGTGCGGTCAAGATTTTTTAATAAAGTTCTCAATATCTCAAAAAGGTGATATTTTCGTATGACATAATTGTTTTTTTAAAGATCATTAGTTCAGCTATCAACCCCCAAAAGATGCTTACTCATTACGGGACACCCTGTAGACGAGCCTGCCTTGGCAACAGCACCGGCTCTTGTTGGTGATACCCACGTAGGCCAGGTGATTACGCTCTGGTCTTCATCAATCATTTATCGCCACATAGCATTTTACTGGTCACATGTAGGCTCATCGTACTTCTTTCTCCAGCCTCAAGAGCACCTGTTTTTGGATCAACCATGCGGATGCCATAATTCTGCTCATCAATCACTTTTTTATGTCCAAGCAAGCAAGCGGTTCACCTGATGTTAAGTGACTTACCGCAGCTACAACATCAAAGTGTCGAAGATGCCTTGCCGGCTTGAAGGAAGCGTTGGGGATAAGGAGAGTTTTAATGATAGGAAGTAGGGAGAGGAGTATAATATAATGTGAGAGGAATAGGAAAGGAATACAGGCCTCCGGGCACCCGTTCACCGTACGAAACACTGTGCAATACTAGTTTACGCCGGTCTTCTGCTGGGGGGGTAGTAATTACACCGGTGCGAGCTTGGCCCAATTGTACAATGCTCGGCTCGCACTCTTTTCTTGCTACAGATGTTTTGCATCATAATTACCCTCTGTCGCCTCTTACGACACCCACGGTAGAAATGTGGTGGCGACACATGTATACTAACCCGTCGCCACTCGTAGCCTTACCTCCACATAGCCTTCAGCTGGTCACACGTGGGCTCATCGGGCTTCATCTCCCGGTCTCGAACCCGGGAGGGCCGCGACGACAGCACCAGCTCTTGTTGGTGACACCCACAGAGTAAGGGCTATGCTCTGGTCTTCATCAGACACTTACCTCCACATAGCCTTCAGCTGGTCACACGTGGGCTCATCGGGCTTCATCTCCCGGTCTCGAACCCGGGCCTGCCGGGGCGACAGTACGGGCTCCTGGTCGATGCGCTGCGCTGCGCACGCGCATACACCCACCGCGACCAACCACGCGGGCCAGGTTGACCACATTCTGCAACAAAGAGAAGAGAAATTATGTTATTTTTGTATTTATTATATCTTTACTTCACTATTATTAATAACTCGAGGTGCGAAGTTTCTTATCCTACAGGTTCTGACGGAAGATCAGTGCAACTTTATCACGACTGTGGTATACAGCTGACTCAGGACCTATTTCAGTAATGTAGTACACCATACACCTAACTCACCTAATGTTCTGTAACAGGCAATTTTCTTTCCATGCCGTATTTCCTATTTTTTCCGTTTATACTTCTATCTATCTCTCTTATGTATTGTGTGTTGTGTACCTTATTCTAAATAAATTTCCTATCTATCTTATCTATCTAGACAATAAAGATTTACACCCCGAAAAGGGCTAAGGCTTTTTTTTACTTGCACAATTTTTTTCGCTCCCTGTCGGCCTCTTTACTAAATACAACGCCCTTGTTATTTTTAAGAATAATTATTTATAAAATTAGTGTAGATTATTATTGAAAGTAAGTAACCTGGCCCTGATTATTATTAATTATTTTATAATCAACTCACAGCATTTATGGTCACATGATACTATAGCATTGTTCGTTAATCCTATATACCACACCTTTCTAACTTAGACAACCTGTCTCAACTTACGGAACATGACATGTGGGATACGGGCTTTTAATGAAAGATTAGCCAAGCTGGTGTAGAAATAATAATCTTTACTCAGGTTACATTCTGTGTCTAGACGTACTTCTGTAGAGTATTGATGACCAACGCATAATTATGTAGTGCGACTAAAACGGTTTAAACTCACTGTATTTTAACTCGGTTTAGACCGACAGTTTCGGACCGATTCGGAGATCCTTCATAAGAGGGAGTAAGACGTTTAAGCGGTCACGCCAGTGCGAGAAGAGACGTGTGACGTCTTAATACAACTAATTATACAATGGCTCACTTATCGTTAAATCAGCATAATTATGTATTAAAGGAGTAATCACTACATAGTATAAAACAAAGTCGCTTTCTCTATCCCTATGTCCCTTTGTAAGCTTAAATCTTTAAAAGTATGCAATGGATTTTGATGCTACTTAATAGACAGAGTGATTTAAGAGGAAGGTTTATATGTATGATAACATCCATTACATAGTGGAGAAATATTGTTATTTAGGAAGTTCTAATGTGATGTCGTTAATTATCATTTTTTTCCGCTTACATTGCCAATGTAGGCTGAACCCCACGAGATTTATCAAAATAATGTACAATTACAGTTTTTCTGTAGTGTATTTAGTATCAGCATTGCACCCGTGCGAAGTCGGGGCGAGTCGCTAATAAATCATAATTTAAACAGTGCACACGTCTACTTATTTACTCAACCAATGCAATATAACTGATAACTTTTTTTTTAATAAAATACTTTTTGAAGGATTTTAAGCGCGGTTTATTATACATTTAAAATCCTTTAAAAAGTATTTTATTTAAAATGGAAGTACTCGCGTTAAGACAAAGACAAGATACTAACTGATAACTTGTTTGAAGACGCTGGCCCCCTATTCACAAATGCGAAACCGACGGAAGGTACCGAAAATCGGAATTAGATTCTACAAATTTCGACGGAAACGTCTTCGTTCCGAACGAATCGGTTTGTGAATCAATACCGTTATTTCTGGAAATACTGATCAGTTTTGAGAAAATATTTTTATGTTAGACTATAAATCCAGGAAGGATCTATGCTATATAACTATGAGCTCGATTTCAATTCACTTATAGGTAAAAAGGGCGTATATACGGACAATGAACTGATAGGTAATAAATCATGTTTATCATCTACACTATTATTATAAAGATGAAAACTTTGTTTGATTGAAATGAATAGGCTCAAAAACTACTGGAACGATTATAAAAATTCTTTCACCATTCGAAAGCTATATTATCCAGGAGTAACATAGGTCATATTTTATAGGCTATACATAATGTTATGGAACGGAAGCGAATCAGCCAGTAACATCATGTGTTCGAATTTAATTCACTTATAAGCAAAAAGAAGGGTAAGGGTAAGAAGAAGAAAGGGAATATATGGACAATGATAATAGGTAATAAATCATATTTATTTTAGATTTCTTAACAAACTTAATCTTTCCTTAAAAACCTTCAATGTGGGTCTCTTGATTAACAAATTTATTTCAAAACGACACGACTGTAAACATAAATGTCGGGCAAACAAATTATGAACCGTAATTATATGAGGGTAGTGGTATTTTAATTAAATTCACATCAAACTGACGTGAGGGCCGTAGAGTTTGACAAACTAAATGCTTGCTTCGTCTGGCTAGTTTGTGTAATAAGGTTATGTTGAACATTATAGAATATATTGTTATTATGACCGTATTGGTAAAGGACTGTCCATGGTTTGAAAGGAGGTGTGGGGGG
>LQNK01003033.1:0-21564 GCA_001586405.1 Phoebis sennae | reverse complement strand
CAAGACCGGCGGGTAGAAATCGGGTGGCGATACACACGTATTTTAAGTTCGTCCATCGCCAGACGGGCTAATTTATATAAGATATCTATATTTTGAGATTGTTTAATAATTGTACCTATAACGACGTTAAATGTTTGGATAAAATTGGATATGGCGGTATCTGTTTGATTCTTAGTAATCACATGAAAACATCGTTTTGGTAGAAAATAGAAGGCACCACCAAAAAACCGGGCAAGTGCGAGTAGGACTCGTACGTAGGGATTCCCCAGAACTCCCACATATACTCGCATATTATGTTTTAATACTAAGTATTTTTATGTAAACTTTTATACTCTACACCACCTACGACTTTCTTGTATTGAGTTAATCTCTATCTTATATTATGGTTGTCTGGAAGAGATGGCTTTGAATCCATAAGGTCGCCAATTATACTTTTAAGTCATATTGTAACTATTTTTATTTTTCTTTGGTGTATAATAAAGAGTATTCATTTATTCATTCATTCATTCAATATTTTTATCTGTGGTATTAGTTGTTATAGCGACAACGGAAATACATTATTCGTGAAAATTTCAGCTTTCTAACTATCACGGTTTATAAGATACGGTCTACTGACAGACAGACAGATAGACAGCGGATGTTTAATAGACTCCCGTTTTTACGTTTTAGGTAAGGAACCCTAAAGATATATATCAGTGAAAGGGAAACATCAAATCCATCATAATAATGTTCAAAATAATAACCGAAATTGAATTCCTAAATGAATCGACGCAATTGTTCAATACGAAGCAAGTTATACCAACTGAAAATAATTGGATTGCGTGGGTGGTTATAAATCAATTCTTTATGTAATCACAAAATAGCTATAGACGTCAAACTTGATATAAATTGAGAAGCAACGCACACATTGATACGATTCACTGACACTATATCTGGGGCTACGTCGCGTCGGATCACTCGACGCGAATGCTACATATTCTACACACATACACGCACATCTCTGAAGCCTCATCTACACATCAGCAGATGCATACGAGGACGAGATCGGCGTTAAGATGGGGTATGTCTTTACGTAGACAGCCGTAGTAGGCAATTTATGTCTGCCGATGCATCAACCTTCGACAGATGACGTCCGCAGATGCGTCTGCAGATGTGTAGAGGGGGCTTTAGAGACATGTGTGTATGTGCGTGGCATATACGTGTGAGGTATATTCACAAGTTTGATTTTTATACCTATCTTTTTTATGATAACTGAAAATATACTTGATAGACGGTGTTAACACTTCTTGATGGAAATGAATTTTAGAATATTGAAAAGTTTTTTCACAATATTTCTTTTTCAATTTATTGACCGAGCAAAGTAGCGTCTCAGAGTCGAGATGACCGGGCAATTGTATGTTTGTATGTTTATCCGATCTTGATAAAATTTCAAAGGCAAATAATCAAGACAAAAGAAAATTTTGAGTTCGAATGATCGATATCGGTGGGGTGGTAACGAAGATACTAGTAAATACATTTAATTAATTTAAATACGATTTCGAAACTTGATGAAACCGGTTGTACATTAAATAAAGTTAATTAATGTGGAAACTGTGTGAAAAAGACTTTAATTCAATATTCAAACTAAACATGATTTCAGGAATCGCGTGGGCGGCTTTAAATCAATTCTTTATATAACCACGAATATATAAAAAATGGACCTTCTGTTTGTTTAGGATACCGTGGATATTTATACGATTTTCGAAAGAGTTAGAATAAATTGTGCCAAATTTCTTTGAGCTCTGTAATATCAAAAAACGGTAAAAGGTTCTTTGTTTACGCGCTACTAAACTACTGGAAGGATTTGAGAAATTATTTTTGTGTGAGAAATAAAATATACTTAATAGTTACCCGTGCGGCCACGGGTTAGAATACATGTGTCGCCATCCTATTTTTTTCCGTGGGTGTCATAAGAGGCAGAGGGTAATTTACCCTGTATAATGACTATATCTATTATTAAGTGCTTCCAATGAAGTTTTATTGATTATTTTTAATGTGCTATTGCTATTTATATTCGTATATCTGTGAGCCAAAATTATATAAGTTCATAGGAGCCAAATCGAAAGTCAAATATGAGATGTAATTGGGATTAAAAGTATTACCTCAATCACAACCAAATTAGTCGTAATTTTTGTCTTATCTCTTTATCGCGTTTTTATTTTCACCTTCCATAACATTATTTTTGTTTTTTTTTTTATTTATGGCAGAGCAGGCAAAGGAGCAAGTGGTTCACTTAATGTTAAGTGATCACCGCCGCCCATGAACACCTGAAACACCGGGGGTATCATAGGTGCTTTGCCGGCCTTTGATGGACAGGATGTTTATTTGAACGGGCTTATCTCAGAAACTACTGATCCGAATTGAATAATTCTTTCCATAGATAAACCATTAATCAAGGAACTATAGGCTATATGACATTATGCTACGGGAGCGAATGTGGAACTATTAATTAATGCTATTAAAAATAAAGTTAATAATATTCATTTATACAAAATTTTCTACAGTATTCTTCAAATGAAAGCTATTTCAGATTACACTGAAATAGCTGAACGCTTTGTAATAAAGATTTTATAAATAGATTCAAGGCCTTTCATCGTTAGCTTTTAAATATTATCTTCCCTTAAGTCCCACGCAATATTTGAGTTTAATGCTTTAGTAAAATGATATTTAACATTGCGTTTTGTCCAATGGTTAGTAAGATATGTTAATAGAATATTTAGCTCTAGGAAATTCTTTCTAAAGCTAGGCGTCTCGTCAGATATTCTATGTATTAGATTTATTTTGTTCGAAAAATGCATTCCGTACGATTCCGACCAATGGAAGGAATGAGGGCAAACGCGTGTGAATTCGCCGCTAGAGGCGCTAGTGTAGCGTGAGGTCTTCGAGTCATATAAATAATAAATATTTATGGACATTTAAGACAACGCCTTCTAGTCCCAAACTAAGCAAAGCTTGTACTATGGAGACTAGATAACTGATAGACATACTTAAACATACTTTTTTTTTGTAAATACATACATACTATAGATAAATAACACCCAGACAGTAGAAAATAACAATGTTCATCACATTATAATTTTCTGCTCGTGGGGATCGAACCCACACCCTCCGGCGCAATAGACCATTGCTAAACCACTGCGCCAATCGGGTCGTCAAATATGCCACTGTTTATGGGCGGGCTGCACGGGTTTATTTCTGTTTAGACTACTTCTGATGTATTACGAAATATTCTAATCATTATACTAATTATATCTAACGCTGCTAATTACTGCTTTGAACAGTTTTATCTTTCGGAAACTTGTTTTCTCCGAAAAGCGCTGATATTGCACATGTAATAGGTTGCTTATATAATAAAGAATAGAATAGAATAGAAAATATTTTTATTCATGTAAACTTTTTACAAAGTACTTATGAATAGTCATTTTTTAAATTTACCACCGGTTCGGAAAGTCGATTCTATCGAGAAGATACCGGCAAGAAACTCGATAGTTACTCTTTTCTACAGCCACTTTGATTACATCGTTATTATATTTTACAACTCTAAAGAATACATATCATACTAAACAACTATCCCGTATTGATTTGGGAACTCCTAAAAATATACAAAAACTTTATTTTATTACATTATTACAAAAGTTTAAGTATTGAATAAGTCCATTACATCGTTACTTTATAGAAATACATTCAATAAAAAGCTATTGTTTGGAGCAAAACCTTTGATCAAATATTGTCGAATCCAGTCAATATAACTCATAGAAACCCTTTTAAACGCGCGCCGCTTGCTAATTTTAGCCCTTTGTTACAAAAACGATATAAACCGGCTATTTTTAGAAGCCCACAACTTTTAGTATTTTTAATAGTAAGGCCGTTATGGAAGGGCCTTGTGAAATTGTGCGTATAATGTGATTTGTTTGGGTCGACCGTTATTTTAGTAAGTTATGTAAATATTTGGAATATTTGATATAAAATGATACTGAAGTTCCAATCTTATATTACAGAGGCATTCTATTTACAGATAAGATCATCGTTTTATTAGACGATGAATTGGTATTTAATATCAAAGTTAATTAAGTTAAATTGAATTGATGTTTCAAGAGAAATAAAAATGTGATATGAAATAATTAAATTTCAATTTGTTAGTATTTTCTTGTGTTTCATTGAACGCGACTACTTTCCATATTAAATAAAATACTTCAAGACCAGCTCTGGTTGCCTGCCGACAGCATGAAGCTGAGGTTAGAACTTTTTGTTGCAGTTGTATGGAATAATGTCTATCTATCTATCTTATATTAATATCTATCTATCTATCTATCTATCTTATATATATTTATCTTTTTCTATATTTTTAAATCACCATGTTTTAAATAAAACTTTTTCGTTCTTTATAAACATGTGTGATTTTGTCTACTTTTATCAAGGGTTGGTAGAAAAACATACGCCTCGAATTGATAACCTTTTTTGGGAAGTCGGTTAAATTTATTAACCCCAATCTTGTATATAAATTAACCAATCGTAAATACGCTAAGCATCGTATAATGGACCTCTGATAGTATAAATCACTTAAGAAAAAATAATTACTACCGGTAAAGATATCATTATCTTCAGGTATTATGTTTTACCGGTATATCTTAACATAGTAGTAACAATAGTAATGTACATTTGTGAATTTGTGTATATATTTGTAATGTTTAAAATTTTTAAAACCATCTTTCTCGGTATCCTTTGCTATTTCACACATAGGCGCAGCATTTTTAAAAGGTTTAATTTAAGCATTGACCTTTGACACGTCTATATTTGGACCTGGATTAAAGCTCTAACAAAATGTATTGATCCTCAGCACCTTACAGATATAAATAAACCACTTAACCGTAAATCCTAAGCTAAACATCGTATAATGGGTGTCAAAACTTCGGACGTGGCAGATTGCCAGCTATCGAGTTATTTTTATCACAACTTTCTTTTGAGGTAGTCATAATTACTACCGGTAAAGTTAATGTCATATATATCTATTGACAGATAATTAGTTTATCCATTTCAATATTTAAAGTTTTAAGAATAAAAGAAACTTAATATAAAGTTCACACAATTTAAGAGCTTTATTTCTGTTATGTCTATTATGTTTTTAATTAAAATTTAATTGACAGCGAAAAATGTAAGTGATGTTAATATTTAAATAACAGCTAGGTGGTATTAGCCCTTGACGCATAGACAGTACTTTAAGTAAATTATAACAGTAAAATATATCTCTATCTATAAGAAAAATAAATCACTTAACCGTACATCCCAAGCTAAATATCGTATAATGGATGTCAAAACCTCGGATGGCGGATTGCCAGCTATTGCGCTATTTATATCACAACTGGCTTGTGACACAATGGTAGGTAAAGTTGATAATTACTACCGGTAAAGTCAAAGTGGTTTTTACAAGAACTTAGGTTTACTTGTACTTATAGTACAAATTGAATAATTCACTTGTATTGTTAATCTTAACTTAATAAGGCTTTGTTTGTTTGAATGCTATAAACACAGGATCTTATCTATCGATTATTTGGTTAAATAAGGTAAAAAATATCGTTCACAAATAAATAATTATATCACCGCTTAAGACATTATTAATAATGATAATAATTGATTATCGACAGTATGAATATGTTATAACAAGCCGCGTCCCGCGGTTTCACCTACCTATTGACAAAACAAATTAAATTTGAAATTATTTAATAATCCATTACATTTCATAATATATAACATAATGCTACGGGAGCGAAGCCGCGCGGATAAGCTAGTCATATAATATTTCTTGTAAAGTCAGTTAAGCATTCAGACATCAACTTAACATAAGACAAGTAATATCTTAATCAATTGAATACCGCTCCTAATTGGTAAATAGCAATATCATGGATACCAATAGCTTATAATTACAAGGACAGAGGTTAACGGCTTATACCTAGTTACTATTAACGGTATAATATAACAGATACGAATCGAGTGGTTACAATCAATCGGAACCACGTTTTGGTAGTTATGTTAACGCTACGTTTATTAATATTTTTGTATTGTTTTTGAAAGAAAGAAAAATATTTATTTGCAACAATTTTTATTTTATACATACGCTTAAGACATTTTTATGGCAGAGCAAGCAAAGGAGCATGTGGGTCACCTGATGTTAAGTGATCACCGCCGCCCATGAACACCTGAAACACCGGGAGTGTCGCAGGTGCTTTGCCGGCCTTTGATGGACATATAGGCTCGTTTCTTGAAGGATGTGCTGTGGTGGAACTGTGCGGCTGGTAGTGCTTTGAATAATTCATCCGAGCACTCCCCACAATAAAAGGTGTTTCATAACTAGCGTTTCATATTTTTTACAGGACATTTAAAACGTGTGCCGTAACACTTAAAAAACCACTATCACCCTATCTTAAAATGATGTTCATTGACAAAATGATGCGACATCTCTTCGTATCGATAACAACCAATAAATTGGTATGCTGCGCGCATAACATAGGCAAGGTAACCGATTCCCGGATGTGGCAAGCGAATTTTCAAAAATCTTTGAAATCCGTTTTCTTTCTTTTCAAAAATAATGTAATGTTTTCTTTGATTGAAACCTAGAAATGATACAAAGCTTAGAATATTCGAGGCACACAATATATCAAAACAAAAGAGCAAGGATATATCGTATATCCTGAACCATTCATATTCGCGTAATTCGGCAGAGAAATGCATTATCTCTCGTTGAGGCGGGCTGGCGTCTTACGGCCATTTTCAATAATGTATCAATGATTGTGGATAGATTGTTATGTCAGATTATATGACAATAGATAGACAAAAGTCATAGCAAATGTATCCGTCGTTAGGATATTGAAATCAAAGTAATTGCAAGTAGATAGATTTGTCTGACTTTAGTAAGCAAAACAAGGGATAGATAGAATATTAAAAACGGCCGTTAATCTGAGATTACAATCTATCCATAATCTTTGATACATTATTGAAAACGGCCGTAAATCTGTAACATTGAAATATTCAACTTGGTACTTGTGGGTACTTTTGAAACGTTTCCTGTTGCATACAGATCGAAGATACGCACACAATGCTCGGCTGTAGTGCGTCATTGTGACGTATGGAGGAATAACTTAAAAGATAATGGTGTGGGTTCAAGTTTGAACGGTGGTGAGACTGTTTCACTCCGTCTGATTACAAGTCGTGGACTAACATTGAAGCAGTTACCTTAATTTTACTTCCACTCAGGTTACGTCAAATATGACGTATGAAGAATTTCAATCGAAAATTTATAACATAAAAATATAATGACTAATATAATTAATGAAAAATATAATTTAATAATTGTAATGACTGTATATTGTATTTCTTGTCGACTATAATATTACTTATAATTTTGCACGCCTTTACCGGCAGATGTTGTATGTTCATTTTAATATTGTGTAACACCTCTGTACTCATGATCAAGCAAATAAAATAAATAAATAAATAAATGTTTTAATAAATAGATCGAAGTAACGGATTAAGGTGTTAAATTTTCTACTCCGAAATTTTCTTAACGGCCGTTATAATGTATAAAAGATTGTGGATAGATTGTAATCTCAGATTAAATGACATTTGATTGTCAAAAGTCATAACAAAGGCTATCCGTCGACAGCATATTGAAATCAAAGTAAGTGCAAATAGATAGGTTTGCCTGACTTTAGTAAGCAAAACAAGGGATAGATAGAATATTGAAAACGGCCGTTATTCCGCTGAATCTACCGTACAGGGAGGGATTTAATACATTTATTAGACCTAATAATAAAATGCAGCAATGTTCTATTGTGCTGAAGGGTGAGTTAGATCCCCACGAGTAGAAAATTATTATGTGATGAACGTTGTAATTTTCTACTGTCTGGGTGTTAATTTATCTATAGTACATTTAAGTATGTCTTTCAGTTATCAAGTTTCCATAGTACAAGCTTTGCTTAGTTTGGGACTAGATGGCATTGTGTTTAATGTCCAGTTAAATTTAGTTATAAATTTATTTTATTCCGTTTTTTTTTTACTTTGACAGTTGTTGTTGTTGTTGTCAGTTGTTGGGTCATTCGTTATATACTTTATTTCTTGTATTAATATATTATAAGTAATATTGTATATCTTTATTATTATGAAAATAGCAACTACTGGAGTTTCTTGCCGGTCCTTTTCAATAGACACTGCCTTTCGAATCGTTGGTAAATAAAAAATAAAATATGTATGTAACATTTCAAAAGAGCTTTCAAAAAACCAATTTAAAAATAAACGAATACAATTAGAACTCTTTTTTTTAATGACACGATATCAATACATTTTTTAAGAATATTTCATACCAATCCGGCCCTGTTCCCCCTATACAAATAGTTTCAACGTCTACAAGATGGATAGAGCTGACACCTCTGCACTTTATTAGTTTACTCGACCCTTCGCCTTGTACGTTATCTCATTTCATACAATAAAAGAGATTTACAATGATTTTGTTCTTTTTAACCGACTTTCAAAAAAAAGAGGAGGTTATCAATTCGACCGTATTTTTTATGTATGTTACCGTATATCTCCGGCATTCATGGACCGATTTGGAAAATTCTTTTTGCATTCGAAAGAGTTGAATTTGAAATTCGAGAAAAAATCAAAATCTTATTAAATTGAAAATAGATAAAGGCACCGACTTTTTACAGATTTCGACGAAAATGAAATGAAAGTTATTTTCTACTTTTTAGAGCGAGGAAGTCGGTTCTATTTTTTGGCGAAAATTTTTTATAAATTGGTTTAATTTATTACATTTAACATAGATATTGTAATAAAAATTTAAATTTGCACGCATTTGGTATACAGGCAGAATGTATAAGGCCTTACAAAACTTACCACCTATTGTATAACTACATTTTGCAAATAAATTAATTTTGATTTTGATTACAAATATAATTAAAACTTTTTTGCGCGCAAAATATACCTTACTATAAGTTATGTTTATAGAATACTAGCTAATCCACGCTGCTTCGCTCCTGTAGCATAATGTTATATATATAGCCTATAAAACATAGCCTATGTTACACGAAAGCTACATTATCAGCTTTCGAATGGTGAAAGAATTTTAATAATCGGTCCAATACTTTTTGAGTCTATTCATCACAACCAAACAAACAAACAAACAAAGTTATCCTCTTTATAATAATAATATTAGTGTACACTAGCTATGCTCTGCGGTTTCCTTCTTTTTCCTCGGGATTTCCAGGAGCTATCTTATTCGGGTTTCAAACAATTTTTGCACCAAATTTCGACATTTAAATAATTAATATATTTTTTATTTACCACCGATCAGACGGCTATCTCTAAATAATAATGTTCTGTATCCAGTCCAGCCCTGTCTCCCCTAGACAAATAGTTCCAACGTCTACAAGATGGATAGAGCTGACACCTCCACTTTATTAGTTCACTCGACCTTCTTGTACGTAATCTCATTCGTAATAAAAGATTACAAGTACTAGTAATTTTACGTAGTTGTTATTTTTCATTAATTACGTAATTCAATTAGAGACGCTTCTAGAAACGTCTAAAGAATTGTCAAAGCTTTTGTTTCTATGTTGTAGCATACACAGCATTTTGTAATTCCGCCTGAAGGCAAGTTACTAGTAATGCTGTAGATGTAGCCATGTTTATTATAGATACGCTTTTACGCCTAGTAGGATAATGTACTATCCGTACAACGACTCGTTATATTTATAGTAACTGGACATAAGAAAGTAACTTTAAAACAAATAAAAGCACAGAACAATAAAAGAATGAGTACAAATGAGATTACAAAATGAAAGTTAATTGAAGGCGCAATTAGTTGGCACATTACCGCCATCTGGCTCGTTAAGATCGCTAAATTCACTTTAATGTTGCTTTATATACCGATAAGATGTGGCAAATGTAAATAGTTAGGTAGTTGCAGTGATCTAAAATCACTACATAGTATAAAACAAAGTCGCTTTTTCTGTCATGTGTCATGTTGTATGTCCCTATGAACGCTCAAATCTTTAAAACTACGCAACGGATTTTGATGCGGTTTTTTTTAATAGATAGAGTAACTCATGAGGAAGGTTTTTATGTATAATATCATCCATTAAACCCGTGCGAAGCCGGGGCGGGTCGCTAGTGGTATAATAAAAAAATCATGTAAAATTGTATAGCTATACTTGGTTATTCCTTAGACAATGGAGGATTAAATCTTTCTAAATACATTTTTATGCTACTTGATAGACTGTATTGTCACTTCTTGATGATGATTGTTCGAAACCGGTTGTAAATAAAATAATTTTATTAATAAATGTGGAAATAGTGTGAACAAGAATTTAATTCTATAAATTTTATTTTCTTAATCCTTAGATTTCTTATAAATACGAAAATTACTCTGTCTGCGTGTCTATATCTTCTTCACGCCTAAACCAATGGACCGATTTGGATGAAATTTTGTTCAGAGATTTTTATCCCGGAAATCTTACAGGACCTACAGAAAGAAGGGAATATAAAATTATGTCTAATGTAATAGAAATGTACTGTGATTCTACACAACTGGCCAATTATGGAACTAGTCAATTAACAACAAACAAGGACAATTATTACAAGGCAAAGTGAGGGTAGATGGGTCGTGACGTCAATGAGACGTTCGAGCACCAGACGCAATCGGTACCAATGCGCCCAGATACTGAACGCATCTACGTTCTTACAAGAATTCGATGACTGAGCTAACAACTGGCAAGTGGCATTTGCTTGAAAAAATGACATACAGAACTTGTTAAAACTTGAAATCACAATATATTGAAGACAATAATTACTGTTGGATTGGTATTGGTGGTGGCTTTTGTGGAAAAGTGGTAGTTGAACCCTGGACAGATGGGCAGACTGAAATTCAGCGCTGTGGGTGTAAAAACCTAGCAGCATGGCTGAGTCTGCCCAATTACCATGCTATAATGTAAGTTTCTTTTCTTATTTGTTCTGTCGCTGTATAATTGGCAATAAAGCTTTTTTTCTTTCTTTATTTCTTTCAATAATCTAGATATGTGATGAAAAAACCCCTTTGGACCCCTTTTTACGAAATTACGCGGACGCAGGAGTATAACATTTGACACACTTATAGTTTATGTGTAGGAGAAGTGCAGAACGCTAATATTTATCAATAATAATGCTTATAAAGTACATTAAATCAATAAATAAAACATGACACACACTACCATTCATTTCACACAAACATACACAAGTATTTGTACACACATGCTCTGTGGTCAAATTGTTTCTATTGTTTTTCATTTTGTCCATAGACATAGAGTACTGACATAGACATAAATTAAATATAAATTTATTATGGTCGAATTTCAACCACTAGTTTATTTTAATATTAACACTAGAATTTGGTCGTTGGCGCGTAACCCCCACATCTCGTTATACAGAGTGCTCTATGTTGTTTATCGCTTCACTGACCCCAGAAGGGCGATTTCTATATACTCACTATAATCTAATCCTAGGTACCATTGTACCCAGGGGGTTCGAAGAATGCTACGGTGTGCCTGTGAACCCCCCACAAGGAGTGTGAAGGAATATGGAGGGGTTTTAGTCGGTGTAAGTCCGACATAACCTGGTCGTTTCCCCCCGGGTATGCGAAGGCATTTCCCCTCGTAAAAAATTGGTTCCAATTCGAAAAAAATTAGATAAACCATTAATCGATAAAAGTTATAATTATGTTACTAAGATTTTAAATGCTAACGTTTGTGAGGATGTATCTATGTGTGTTTGTTATTCTTTCACTCAACTACTGAACCGATTATGATAGAAATCGGTATACATAATAGGTAAGGGTTAGATTAACGTGCTATTTTTAATTCCGAAGTTGCCACGGGATCAGAAGTTATGCGTAGTAACATTATAATTTATAATTAAGCTAAATCAAATCAAACCAAACCATTTATTTTTCCAAATTGGCTTTATCAAAGCACTTTTGAAACGTCATATACATATTTTATTTTTTATTTACCACCAATTCGGAAGGCAGCAGGTTCTTCTCAGTATATACTGAGAAGAACCGGCAAGAAACTCAAGTAGTTGATCTTTTCAAAATAATTTCGGTAAACAATATTATTTATTATCAATTAAAGAAAGCAGTAAAAAAAGGTTTTAGCGGGAAAACTGAAGCGCCTCATCTAGTCTACATAAATATTATAAAGAGGAAAATTTTGATTTTTTGTTTGTTTACTTAAATTAAAGAGGCTCCGAAACTACTGCACCAATTTCAGAAATTCTTTAACCGTAGCCGCGCGGTAAAACTAGTCTCAAATAATTGAATTGCAACTAGCAACTCGCTAACTCCCCACAGATTAAACACAAAGGCTTTGATTAAAAATAAATGAACGGCGGACGTGACTCATTTAGATGACAAACTGCTAAAGATAAACCCTTTTTGATTTGATTTTAAGTATCGCGTAGTTTTAACGATGTTTGTTTTTATCTCTTTATCTCTCTCTCGAGGTTTTTTTTATACAGGGTGTTCTTTGTTGTACATCAAAGTAACTAAGTCTGTATCTTCTTCAACCCTAAACTACCGAGTCGATTTGGATGATATTTTGTAACAATGTAATTTGAAACTCAAGAAAGGACTAAGAATACTTGCTATTCCGGAAATTCGACGAAAAATATACGCAGGCAAAACCGCGGGTCACAACGTAAAATGCAAAGTTTTCTTGCCGTTATTAGAAAGAAAGAAAAAAAGAAAGAAAGAATGTTTATTCCATACACATGCAGGTACATAGAGAGAAATACAGACAATGAAAGTAAAGTGAGAAGAAAAAAAAATACATGATATAATAATAACTATTATAGATAAAAATAATCACAATTATAACGATTGAAAAAAAAAATTACATCTATTAATATCAAATTCAATGTAAAGCGATTAGCCTACATTATCCCTGATGTACATAAGTTGTATTCTATAATAAGATTATAAAAAGTATACATTTTTGTTTTTGTAGTAACTAGTATGTTTGTAATGTCCTACAAAAAATTTGAACCGCTTTCAAAAATTTCTTTCATTTCATTAACCCTTAATATGCTAGAGCATCTTTTATTATGCTACGAGAGCAAAGCCGCGTAGAACTGCGAGTCTGCTATTAAATTTATACTGTTGTAACAATATTCGACATACATATATAAAATTGCAGATCAATGGAGTCACGGAAGTAGGTCAAATTCGGCTTCAATAATTTGTTCAATCAGCCGAATTGCGCTGGCCAAAAACAAATGCAATCTATTTATATGCTGTTTATTGTATGACTGTTCATAGAATTAATAATTAGAAACTGATAGGGTTCTATGTACAGTTTCAGGTAATACATGCGTTGTATTGACGCAAAACGTCGAAACGTGCAATTTTACAAAAACCTAAAAATACATAAATATGACATGACATTTTCCCATTTTTATATTTTTGTTTTTATTTTATTATGTCATAGCAGGCAAGCAGGGCATGCGGTTCACCTGATGTTAAGTGAATGACCGCAGCCCATGAACATCTTCAACAGCAAAATGCTATGCCTTGCCGGCTTGAAGGAAGGGGAGGGGATAAGGAGAGGATTAATGATATGAAGTTGGGAGAGGAGTAGGACAGGATGGAAGAGGAATAGGATGTTAATGTTAAACGGTTTTTAGTTTCTACGAAACACGAAACACGAAACACGAAAACACGAAAGCATTTTTGTAGATTTTTGACGAAACCTTTCATCTTTATAAAATTACTAGCGCCCCGTGGTAACTCCAGGATTAAAAGCATATGTTATTCTGAACACTTACCTATATCTATACCAACTTACCTTTTATCATAATCGATTAAGTAGTTTTTGAATGAAAGAGTGACAAACATACATACATACATACATCCTCACAAACTTTCGCTTTTATAATATAAGTAAGATAAAATATATATTGAACGTTGTCTAAGAAACATGGCCTGAGGATCGAAGGTATATATCTTTTATGTTACGACCAGGAAGAAAGCCATTTACTTAAAAATGGCCGCTAAGGATGACTAGAGAATAATAAACATGATCCTAAACCGCTATCGGCAAAGAACATTGCTCTTATAGATATTTAAAATATTTGTATGGATTTTGTGTAGATTTTTCAAAATGGCTGGACCGTTAGCGACACAAAATAAGGGTTTTCCGTTCAAACTCCAAATAGGTTTAGGCCCAGATGTAGAGGAGGGGGAGGGGGGGAGAACCAGGCCCATTCTACAGGTGGCACATTCAAAAGGCCGGCAAATTCCAATTCAAAAGGCGGTATTTAATTCGTGGTAGAGGAATGCAGAATAGGTCCTCGATTTTTTTTCGGTAACATGATGAAGGCGGAAAATTGGTGTTACACCGGCATCTCTTGTTTTTTGTTCTCATGCAAAAATAAATGTTTGTAAAGGAAAGTTATCTAGTTTCCAAAGTACAATCTTTGCTTAGTTTGGGACTAGATGGCATTCATTGCATTAGCATTGTCCAGGAATATTTGTTTTTATATATTTATTTTTCAGATTTTACCCCGCAAAACTATGGATATCCGGGATTGTCTGAACCTAGTGGCCTCTCAGAAAAATCGATCAGTGAAATAAAAGCCAAGCTCCAAAAGGGACTTCACTTTTTTCAAAGAAATATGAGGCCTGCTTTACAACGATAACTGACGCCCATAATTTAAGATTTGTTGCGTTTTGCTTACCATAAATTTAACAGAAAGAAAATAGAGTGGGATATTTAGTGAAACACATCTCTTCGTTTAAAAATTATAGATAATTAAAATGTTACAATTCATAGTATTTCCTTGTGTTCGTTTGAACGCGAGTGCTTTCCATATTAAATAAAATACTTTTTTAAAGATTTTAAGCGCGGTTAATTATACATTATTTTACAATTAATTTCGTTTTGTCAATGAAATTTAATATTCAAGGTTTCTTGTAGATTTTTGATATAATCTTACAATATTAAAATAATAATAATTGACATGATATTTTTTCCGTTTTTCTATGGATGTGTTGTCTTCAAAAGTTCGACACATATTTATTTTCTTGTATCACCTTATTGACTGATCAATGTACGTTGCAATTTGTCATGGCAACTATAAAAGGAAGCGTAAAAAAATGTCATGTCAATGTCCACACCCACGTGACTGAACCACCTCCATCACAAAACAATCAACAAACACGTTTGATCCCTGGATCAAAAGAATCCAGTGCTAAAATAGTCACACACACTCAAAATAGATAATCGTTATTGAAATGTAATGACATTTTTATCTGTAAGAAATGTTGTTGAATAACGTCAAAATATAAATTACTAGCTGATCCGCGCGGCTTCGTTCCCGTAGCATAATGTTAACATAGCTTAAAGCATAAACATAGCTTAAAAATAAAGCCCATGTTAAAACATAGCTTAAAAAATAAAGCCCATGTTACTCGTGGATAATGTAGCTATCGAATAGTGAAAGAATATTTAAAATCGGTCTAGTTGTTTTTTAAACCTATTCATTACAACCAAACAGATGAAGTTTTCCTCTTTATAATATTAGTGTAGATAGTTCATACATTTCACTGTTGAGCAGCATACATTTTTTTTAATACGTAAATTATTAAATAGAGACAATTGCCCATGCGTCGCGTTAATGCTGCGACGTTTATCGAATTAAAACTGATTTGATTTGATTTGATTTGTCAAATGTTTGTACTTTACAATTACTATACTATTCGAATTTTACCATATACACCCCCCGTATATATTATACTATTCTTGGAATATTTTTCTGGGATTAAAAAGCTACGAATATTAATTTCAGGTTTAACCCTATTGGAATAAAGAATAAAATATTGTTCCTTCAAAACATTTTTATTATATTTTATTATATTATAACACGTGAGTATTATAATCTTGAGGAGTTACAGAAGGAAGAAAGTTTGCGTTTCCACACCGCTAGGTGGTGCTACTGATACTCAGATTATAATATTTACTATACATTACAAACCCATCAAGTAATCCAAAAATCATAAATATACGGGAAAAGTCGAGAAAAGTTTGTAGCGATTGTACGACTTCAATCTCCGACGTAACCTTGACAAGATTTAATTAATTGCCGATCTAAAAATAATTAATTAAAATCGAAGTTTTGTTACAAATAAATTGGTTCAACCGGAGAAATTCGTATTCGTGGTAGTTTATTTTGTAACCTAGTAATTTAATCTAATTTTCTTAATATTATATGATTATTTTATATTAATATGGCTCTTGGATAATTTATATTTTGTATTGTTACCTCTTGATGGAACTGCATCTTGATTGATTTGTACATTAAAACACTTCACTCGTTCCACATTCGTTTATTTTCTACACTATATCAATTATTAATTATTATAGTAATTTATATAGTTTAGTAATTGATTTAGTGTAGAAAATAAACGAATGTGGAACTAGTGAAGTGTTTTAATGTACAAATCAATAAAATGGCTCTTACTTTGTTGAAAGCCTATAAGGACCTCGTGAGTCTTGAATTCTATGATTATTTTTTATTGTTTTTTGTTAGAAAATATTGCATTCAGATTAGAACTGTAGATCTATCCTTAGAAAACAGTAATGTAGAACACAGCGGTTTAATACGTTCAATATTATGGTCCATAGTAGGTTTGTAGTATTTTCTAAAGTTAACGTATAAGTTGTGTTAATAGCTAATTTTATATGTGAATGTTTGCCATAAGATTCGCTTAGTGAAGTATGAGACATTCACAAAAATTTTAGTTGAGACATTCAGAAATTTTTTTGATGGTTTCTGATTACAATGGATGGAAACAAGGAATGTATCGAGTCATGTATTTTCATTCCTACGACAACAAACTTTTCCTTTTTATTATAATAGTATAGATATAGAAGTATAGACAAGTAAAAATACAGTCCTGTTTCCATACACAAGCAGGTACATAGAGAAAAATACAGACAATGAAAGTAAAATGAGAAGGAAAGAAAATACAATGCATATCATATTCTTCATGTAAATGAATCAGATAAGATTGCAAAAATGATACAAAATTTTCAATATCACGTATACAACGTACATACAATTTTCGAGCGAACAACAAAAATTGCCTATACCCACACTTCACACAAGACATAAAAACTTGGGTAATATCTCAATCCACCTATGTTAGCATAATTATATAATTTGGACCCACAAGCTGTTTGCATAATTCGCTCGAATGTAGCTTCATTTTGTTACATATTTTTACACTATATCCCTCCGTTTAAGGGAATATTACTCATGTCTCGATGTTTTAGTGGCTGCATCTTGTTTACAGATCGAAGGGTCTCGGGTTCGATTCCCGAGTGGGGTCGAAAATATGTTATTGAGATTTTTCTAACAAAATTTCTCAGTAGCAGCCTGAATTAAATCTGAAAGTTGGCGGTGTTGTAACACCCCCTGTACCTTGGAGAGGTCTTAGAATAAGTTGATTGTAGCAATTTAGTTTAGAAAAAATTATGTATTAGTCTTGTGAGCTAGCTTGTAAATAGACTAAGGTACCTAGGTGGACTAGGTTATATTTAAGACCCTAATTACTAAAGACCATGACATTTTGTTGAAAGTTGACAAGTTCATAATTGATCTTGTAATAAAGTCTACCCAGGAGTGTTTTATAAATATATCTTATTCTTCTTATATCTCTCTGCTACCATGATCGAATTTGCTTCATACTGTATAAATCTATTTTATTCAATTACGTGTCGCTAAAAGGGGTGCCGTCCGTAAGTGGTAATTTATCCTCTAGTAACACTATTACAGCTTCATCGAAAACTAATTGACTATATCCAGTGACGCCTCGTTGGTTCAATGGTTAGTGGATGAATAAGGGGAGGGTCTAGGTTCGATTGTGAAAGAGTCTCTATCCCCAAAGAATGTTGATTACCTACAATAGTTTTTTTATTTTATTTTATTTATTGACCAATCAACGATTGAGTACATCAATACTTATATGAAAACCTAGATATATGCTTCTTGTTATATGTATCAAACAATTAGGGATTGATACAGTATGCACAATATTATACAGAAGTAAATCTTTTTCAATAATTACACAAATTGAGAGACTACATAAGGCTTTACACTAATTTTTATACAGACCAAGATGTACTTAAAATCTCGTACGAGTTTAGATATATATGTAAACGCCCTAGTGTCACCGGGGGTTGAGTTTTAGTTTCAATTGGAAATAAGTGGACAGATAAAGGAGGGAAGGGCAAGCAATTAATGCCCGGTTCCTATAAACGGCAGAACGTCATAGTATAATACAAACTAGTTTTCATAACGGGCGGTTCTAATCAACCAATCAGAACCAAGTTTTGGTAGTTATGTTACCGCCACGTTTATTAGAGAAACGCTTTAGACTTACGCCTAGTAAGATATTGTAACATCCGTAAGTAAAACGACTCCTTTTATTTCTATAGGAACTGGGCATAAATCCTCTATACTTCCTACGACTCACCAGGGCTTTGCAACACGCAGTTTGGGAACCTCTGATATAACCAATGATTTATAGGCATGTACAATTAATTTTGTCTGTTACCTGACGTAAATAAATAAAAAAATGAAAAAATGAAAAAATAATAACATTTTATTATTAAAAAAAAAACTAAATTGTGAAAGAAATTTCTACTCTGTTCATTAGTATATTACTTTATTTCGGGGCTGTTCATACTCGCGCTTACAGGGTTCATATAAGTAATTACGCTTCTTACCTTACCTACATAATTATTATATATGTTATTAAAATTAGAACCTAGGCATTCGTTTTTATTTTTTTTTTGTTAAAATGTTTCTCATTAAGTGAACTATTTTGTACACATATGTGTATAATGTTCTTTGAGAAATAAAGTTCCTTAATCCTATATATATCCCCAACTTATTTTTTTTAATATCTTCAATGTACAGATGTATTATAAATAATATTGTACATCAATTATTTTGATAAGAGCAACTACTTGAGTTACTTGCCGGTTCTTCTCAGTAGACACGCTTTCCAAATCGGTGATAAATAAAATATGTATATGACGTTTCAAAAGAGCTTTGAAAAAAACCAATTTGGAAAAATAAACGATTTGAATTTGAATTTATAGTATTTACAGAAGACTGATCCATTATATTATTATTTCTAGCTCTTTGAATCTTTTGAAGGTAACTATAATGTCTATTGAATATCTGAACCAATAAAAATATTCAATAACGTCTAAGCTTAATATTACCTATTTGCCTAAGGAGCGATTGTGTAGAATTTAAATAATATTCTATTCATAGTATTCTTGTATTTGATATTTATATATTAAGCGTTCGTTGAACATTAAAATCTTTTTAAAGTTGTTTTTTATTATCAAATAATGAATAATATATTTTAACATATATGTATAATGAAACCAAACGAGAGTCATAAGAGTAATATTCACTCGTCACTCGAGTCTTTGACACCTCTATCGGCCTTTTATTCTCTTATCACTTTTTTTCTCTCATTCTCTTATCATGTTATTAACTTATCTATACATATAATAAAAGAGTAACCGAACCATTTCTGTACATTGAATATTTTTCAAAAAGAGTAATTGGTATGCAATATGTATGTTCTATAGATACCAAAACCATGGTTAAAATTTTTTTTTTCTGTTTGTCTGTTTGTCTGTTTGTCTGTTTATCTGTTTGTATGTTCGTCAATCACGCAATAACCACCAGGCAGATTTTGATAAATTTTCACATGTTGATAGATCATGATTAGGTGCAAATTATAGGCTACATTTTATTTGAAAAAAAATATATTTAGGGGTGGCTTCCCATACATGTAAATGGAGGGTAAAGAAATAAATATACGAGTACATCATTATATGAGGTGTCATTGGATAGGTCTTTAAAAATGAAATAGAGGTTTCTAAATGCGTTTTTTGCTTAAGTAAATATTTTTTGAGATATAAGCTCCTAAAGTCGTGAAAATGTCATACCACGTGATTGTGAGATTTTGGTTGATTTGCGAACATGCTTTTTTATACTCTTAACTTATAGATTAAGACGTTAAAATACTCAATGAATCCTCAAAAACCATAAAAAAAATAACTAACTCTCTGCCCGCGGCTTCGCTCGCGTGGCCTTTTATTTTCTGAATTTTTAAAGAGGCGCGCGCTCTGTGAGATTTTGGTCAAACCTATTTCCATAGAAAATTATTAAAAAAACTATAGACACGCGCATATATCACTGGTCCTGCGATCGTAATTTTTTTAAACTTTTGTTGTGCCCCTCTAAAAATACAGAAATTAGTAGCCCACGCGTGCGAAGCCGCGGGCGGAAAGCTAGTTATATCTATTATAAACTAGCTTTCCGCCCGCGGCTTCGCTCGCGTGGACCCGGTTATTATTCGAATTTTTCTCGCCGTAAAACCATGCTTGAACTTCAACGAACATTAAAAAAAATAATTGTCCAAATTGGTCCAGTCGTTATTGAGTTATGCGCTTACCAACACATTTTGCGATTCATTTGTATATTATAGATTAATGTAAAATGTAAACAATATTATTTATGCCAATAAAGAATTTATTTATATAATACCCGATATTTTCGGTTACAGATATTTAGTTCCTTAACATCTATTTTAAATACCACTTTATTGTATTGCAGCGTTGGAGTAAACAATAAGAAAAGAAATAAGATTAATAAACATTTATTGCGCTAGGTCAGGGCGATCTCAGGAGTAATAACATTTATCAGATGCAAGCTTTAATCAACTTGAAACTACAGACAGGGTTGAAACTGCATAAATAACATTAAATAAAAAAATCAATAATTTTAAATAAAATACTTTAAAGGATTTTAAACGAGCGTGGTCACGCTCGCTGGAAAGTGCCCGAAACGTCGGATTAAATAATAATGTAAAATAATGTATAATAAACCGCGTTTTAAATCTTTTAAAAAGTAGTTTATTTAAAATGGAAAGTACTCGCGTTAAAACAAACACAAGATTATACTTAAAATCAATAAATTACTTGTGAATTTTAATTTGAATTTTGAGCTTAAATCCTTTTATCACACAAACATCTATCCAAAAATGGTCCCAGCTTTCAAACTATAAATTATGGTCACTTCGAAAAGTTTTTTCTAACTTAAGAGTGTAAATAACTGCTTTATCGACTGTGAGATTGACTTGAAAAGTTTCTCGTATTTAAAACAATGCGTTTTAGTTAAGAACCACTTACCACAATTATTCCTCTCGTTATCCTCTTCTTTCAAGTCAGCCAGGCACAACATCAAAGTGTCGTAGACTTTGATGTTGTTAATGTTCATGGGCTGCGATCAGCCACTTAACATCAGGTGAACCGCATGCTCCACTTGTCTGATATAGTATAAAAAACGATAGTGATTTTTTAAGTATTAATTATATTATTAAAAGACGTAGTAGGCAACCCTACCAGATTGTCCTTC
>LQNK01000042.1:138124-154095 GCA_001586405.1 Phoebis sennae | reverse complement strand
GCAACATCAACCAAAAACCTCAAGTCATTAGGCACAGACAATAGATTTTTTGCATAGACAAATAGAAATATTGCACAGATAAAAAATGCAAGTAAATTTCCTTATAACCTTCTTGGAATCGTGATCCTCGTTATGTAACTTATCTTGTCTATAAATGGAATCACGTTTTAAAGGAACGTAATAAAATAAGTGAGGTTAGTAGTTAGTACTTATAAACAAAACATATATTTTAATGTTTTGAGTTGTAATTCATAACATTAAAATATTTGTTTTATTACTGATTGTTTTTCTTTAAGTATATATTTTTTTACTTTAAATTTTTCCAGTTTGTATGTAAGTGTCTTGGCACTAAATAGATATACATATTTATAGGGTTTTTCAATTCTTACGCTCGGCTGTTTTTTTTTGTTTTATATTAATAACGAACCAACGTACGTGTAAATAATTTAGATTTAAAATAATCTTTGTATTGGAAGCTAACCTAATATGACGGAAATTTCTTCATCGTCATGAAGCATAGACAAGCTTCGTATCATTTATGGTTCGTGACTCAAAGACAAGATTCTAAATTCAAATCGACATTTGGCGGTTAATAGCGTTCGAGGTGTGTTGAGGTTAAATGTGAAAGAATGTACGCCCTCTCATTGTGATTACGTTCTCAGGATCTATTACAGTGAAACAAAAGGTTTTTACTTCCTATAGATTTATTTTTAATTTACTTCAAAGCTTTTAGTGTAGTTTCTTTTAAAAATCTTTATATTTATTTGCAAGACAAACATTTTTTAATTAAGGCGTAAGCTTGTTAATATTTTTTAAATAATGCATAATATCTCTTTGGAGGACATTCGAAAAATTTCAAACGTCATTCCAAAAGAGAATTGGGGCAAAGTTTTTTTTTTAAATTCAGCCTGATTCAAAGGCCAATATGACATTCGAAATTCAAACGAGTTAGCATTTGGCGGTAAATGTTGTTCAGGTTAAAAAAGTGAAAGAAAGTACGCCCTCTCATTGTTATTACTTTCACAGGATCTATTATGGCTTAGTGAAAAGGTTTTTTACTACCTGAGTTCTCTGCAAACATTATTTTTTATTACATACATAATAAATTATTTTCATATTCAAAGAGAGAAATAAAAACTTGTTAGACAAACATATTTGTCAAACTTCAATCTTCATAATAATGGTTGTATGTAAAACGTTACATAGAGATAATCTGAAGGTATATAGCGAAACAACTTCCAAAAAATAATGTTTTTTTTTTATTCACCATATTAATCTATTTATTGTACTTTTTCGTACAAATATTGTAATAAAAACAATGACAAAAAGAGATAAATACGATTAATCCATTTTTTACGGATAGGCATAAGGAAGCCTTATAGGAATTTCTTCCAGGCATTTTGACAGAAAATTATCGGTTTAAAAAAAAGTGTTCTTGATGAATATTATAATTGTCAGGAATAAATATAAATCGAGATCTATGCATAAATAAAATATATCCTATCACCTAACTTAGCTAATAGCCTATCCGTATACGAAATTTCATCAAAATACCACCAATAGTTGCAGCGTAATTGTCACACAAACATCCAGACAGCCGAACTTGCAAATTTATAATAATAGAATACTATAGCATTTCCTACATATGTGATATAGCGTTTACCTTTCGTTCCATCATCCAATTAAAAAATAATCGTGTTGCCACGCCAAAGCATCAAGTATTTATTTTTTATCCGAGTAAATGTTGCCAGCCATTAAAATTCTGCGCAAATTGCTTTCCCACGTCCCCACTAATGACAATAGTATTCCCACGAAATGTTTTTTGACGGCTGGCAACAATACCACTTTGTGATATAATCTTATTGCAAATAGGTACTAGATATTAGGATAGGATAGGTTTTTATATAATTTTTAATGCCTAGGGATAATGGCACGCATGCCAAAGATGACGCGCAATACACTATTTTGGGCACGTAACCTATCACAAAATGAAAAATGTACTGAACAATTATTTGGCATTTTTCTTACGCTACCTTCATATTATACTCTATTCTTGAGTTGATAGTGAAATAATCAAAGATCAGAAAATCAAAATTTTGGCACATCTCCCAAGGAGCAAAATTGTCCTATAACTTAATCTTATATCTTTAAAAAGACATATAAACCTTCTATTAAGGTGTAGACTGTTACACCGGGTCCTATAATTAGTGTACAAGAACACTCTTTGGCACTATAGGTTATAGAGCCAAAATGCCCTATAAACAGTAGACATAAACGTTTACTACACCATTTTATATCACCATTATAGGCAGGTGTTATAGAAAGTTCTATTAAAACTACTACATATAAGTTTTGTACTTTAACCACGTTAACATGAGCCCTTATACATCTGATTTACATTATAATAGTTCTAAAATGAACTACTTTAGTTCCATCGTTTTAAAAGGGATGAAAACACGTCTATAGAGTTACATAGTGTTATAATAGATACTAATATGACTGTTATAGCATTAGTATGTGGTAGTAACAAAAACTCTGTAATAGGGCAATTTTGTGATATAACATACTTACAGAGTACACTTATGGAACTAGTATATGGTGTAACATAATAGTACTATAATGGTTTTTATTGTGTACTAGAATTTGAACTATAATCATTTCACGCAGAACCTTTTAAATAGCAGAGTTGTTTTATAATGATTTATTGGGTCCCCCATATAGAGCTAGGATACATCAGTACTGTAACAGGATATTTTATCTCTATAATAGTACTGAAACAGCCTAAAGCGTAGACAGATTTCACTGTATAATGGCAATTTTATCCTAAAAAAGAAAATGTTTTCTCGTTTATACAACAGCATTCCGACATTTTGCTTTACACAAAATATAATAAAGGAAAACGGTTCCGTACAAAATATGATTTGCAATGACAAGCTCGATGTTAGTTTTTTCAAAAATCGATATTTTTGCAACATTCACGAAATACCAAAACTAAGTCCCTCTGTAATTGGAACTAGTAACATGTATTAAAAATAGAAGATTAATGCCATAAAACAACAACTTATTTTGTACCTTTATTACATACTGTATAAAGTCTAAATATTTATAAACACTTGGAGCAGTGGTACACCCATCGTCCACGGTATATAAATAAAAGGATTTATGCGTTCAATAACTGTTTTTATTTCATCAATAACAAAATGAGAACACTTTCATATAAAATTTTGACTTTTTTCCAAAAATGTAATTTTGGTAGATACTTGTAAATTGTATATTTCAATAAAATTTTTAATAATATAAAACGATTGATTATCTTAACGATGAGAATAAAAGATGTCCATGCACACAAAATAAAATCAACTTTTATTAACACTGTTTTCATCCTTTATCTAAATCTATTTTTTATAAGTGATATCCGTTTAGCAAGCTGCATTAGAATTTTTTGTTGGGTATTCTCAATTTTGTCTAAGCGCTTCAGGATAGTATCTTGTATCTTCTCTGGTGGACCTTGAATTAAATACACTGTTTCCCGTTGATCTAAGTATGAGCATTCTGGCCTTACTGTGTCTGTTGCTCCTGCTCGTAAAATGTAAGTTGCTTCAGGTCTTATAAAAACTGGGGTATTTGTTACGCTGTTATTTCAAATTGTGGACATATATTTTGTGACGGAATATTTTCTTTACTCTGAAACAGAATAGATAAAATATGTTTTAGAGGATAGGTGAAATTTTTATACACCACATGATAAGTTAAAAGAAGACAATTAATACATCTGTGAAAACCGAATTCGAATCGGATCAGTAGTTTTCATGTGCGCACAAACATACAGACAGACAAAAAAATCTAACCACATTTTGGGTTCTATATTGTTCTAGTAAATAGTAACACACCCCGCTAGTTATTTTTTAAATATCTTCAATGAACAGAATTTTTATTTCTAAAGTTTAATTAAATGTAAATAATGTAATCGTAATTACTTTGTATTAAGTTTATATAAATAAAAGTATATTTACTCTATTTAAATGTATTTAAGATTTTTATCACAATTTTCATAAAGTTAATAATTATACTTATTCATACTGTACCCCAATTTGGTTCGGACCCTAATAACAGTAAACGCTATATTTCAAGATGGTACTATAATAGCTCTTAAAAGTTGAAGCAAAATAATTTGATATATTTTTTATTAAAAAATCTAATAATTCGACGGCGCACTTAAAATTTATGATAAACCTTACAATACTATATCAGTAAAATTTCAGTCCCATATCATTTCCACCGTATTTGAGATATACAACAATACAAAATCTTACTCACCTCAGATAATTCCTATAAGACATTTTAATTTATATTTTTTGTTCACTTCACACAGTCACGTATCGAAAAAAAAAGAATATTGGTGATGATTATGTGATGTAAAAAAATTCTAGTATAGTGCAAAATAGTACTATAAAAGGCCCAAAAGCCGCCACTATATCATTATTTAGAGATGTACATGAGTGTTATATCATTTGTATAGGACTAGTTTATGACTTAAAACGCTGCTATATATTGATTATAGAACTGATTAGTAATATAAATGCGCCACAACAATAGATATAATGCATTCTTAGAGGCTTTATAGAGAAAAATAGTGTTTCACGGAATGTTCTATGTTCTTTTATACAGCTACTTTTTGCTCCTTGGGCTATGACTAAATGAAACATTTATTTACAAGAAATGGCACGTTAATGCAAAAAGATTCCATGGCCTATATCTATTCGATAGTGCTTGACGTCCAATAAAAGACAAATTTCACACGAAATTTGACACAAATGTTTGAAAGTTCGGAACTTTCATTCGAACGTTGCATTCAAAATTTTGTATCAATTCGTTCCGATTTCAGACTTTCCGATCGGAATCGCATTTGTGAATATGGGGCCAGAGCAATTGTTAGGTAGTAGACCATAAATTGAGGAATTATTAATTAAAGTCTTTATTAAGAATAAAGAGTCTTTTACAGAAGGTGCACTGGGTACTGATCCACAAATCCGTATCGAAACGTTTCCATCGATATTTGTATGTAATTTGATCCGATTTTCGATACTTTCTGATCGGAAACGCATTTGTGAATAGGGGACCAGATCTATAACAGTTCATATCATTATATATAATGTTGAATTCGAGGCCAAGTAGCTGAACCAATTTGGGGCAATCGTTCAAAGTTCAACTCTAGGATATAACGTATTGTCACATAACCTTGTTATTGTTAAATGCATCGCTTGAAATAGACGTTAAAATGTAATGGACGGTTTTGTGTGGGTTTGGCCGTGAATATATCCTATTATACTAGTTGATCCACGCGGTTTTGCTCTATAGCGTAATGTTAGATATATAGCCTATAAATATAGCCTGTTACTCGTGGATAATGTAGCTTTCGAATGATGAAAGAATTTTTAAACTCCAGTAGTTTTTGAGCCAACAAACAAAGTTTTCCTTTTTATAATATTATTGTAGATTGTAATGAATCTGCTATTCCTACTATATATGTTAATATTTATGTTTTCAATTAATGGTCTATCTAATACAAAAAAAATCAAATCGGTATTAGTGCGTACAAACAAGCAAACGCTTCAAAAATAAATAACATCAATAAAAGTTTATTTATCAATTAAATATTTATTAATTTTGATATGTTATAGTACTGTTATTTAAAATCAATTTAAGTTCTTTACCAACATAAATATTTATTCAAAACAAAATACAAGCGCAACTTATGTAAAGTTTAGTCAGACAGCGTGGTGAAAGGGAAACTTACAATAGAAATACCGGTGCATGAATCACTATTCGGCATTTTGAAGGCAACACTGGCAACATTGTGCCGGCCGGCAAAAGGACTTGTATTCAGGGCGTTCGAAATTTAAATTCGAATGTGGATCTAAATTTGAAATTGTACAGATGCTAGATTGTTTTTTCGTCCATAATGGATATGGAAGACAATCTTCATACAAGACGCGTTCGAACACACACATAGATACCTTTCACCGACACGGTAACTAGGGTTACGTCGGAACAATCATCGCTAATTTCCCATTATAAATCCTCTCCTTATACCCTCTTCTTGCTTCAAGCCTGTAAAGAATCTGCGACACTTAATGTTGTAGATGTTCATGGGCTGCGGTCAGTCACTTAACATCAGGTAAACCGCATGCTCCGCTTGCCTGCTGTGATAAAAAAAGCAAAACCAAATCTGAATTTAAAATTGTAATTCTCAGCTTATTTATGCTAAATTCTTACCTTTTTGTCGACTGTAATTTGTCAATTTACCATGTATAAATTAAAGCGGTTTTTCAGAATTTAAAATGCATAGATTTGAATAAGTTACCGGATATTTCTTGTGTATAAGAACCATTCCTAGCGTATTGATGAATAAAGGTGACATACCGAATAGTGGCATAAGAGACTGTGCATATAAAATAACTTTTCGCCAAAAAATAGAACCGACTTTCTCACTCTAAAAAGTAGAAAATAACTTTTATTTTTGTTGAAATCTATACAAAGTCGGTGCAAAGTCTTGTTATTAAATTGGAAATAGATAAAGGCCATAATAAGGTGTCAAAGTAGACGAACGTTATTGTATTTGATTTTGAAGTTTGTATTTGCTTTTGGCGTCACTCATCTTCGGCCGCACTCCATCTGTCTTTTATTGTCTAATCTGTAAGCAAGAGTAACATAAGTTAACCTAAACCTATCAGTATGTTAGCTTTTAAGATAAAACAAAGCTTACCTTATCTTGTTACAGTATTTTATCAACCGACTTTAAAAACTGTAAACTTAGTATTATACATATAATATTAGTAGCTAAAGAGATTAAATATTTTTGAAATATAGCCGTCATTTTTTGTTAATCTGCGACATCCGGTAGTTTCGGAGATAAGCATGTTTAACAAACAAATATACAAATTTCATATTGATAATTTTATGTACAACGTTATATATAATGTCATATAGCATATGTTGAATGTTCATTAGAGATAATGTAAGATGCCTATGGTAAAAGAATTTTTCAAATCGGTCTAGTAGTTTCGGAGCTTATTCGATCTAAACAACAAACCAAATTAAATCTTTCCTCTTTATAACATTGGTAGGTATAGATTAGTATAGATCCTATATCCTGATTACATAATAAGTATATATATACCTTCTTCCCACCCCCTTCCCACCGATATCACTCTTTTGGATCCTGAAATTTTTTTATAGGTTTTATAGGTTTCTATAGTAATCTTTACCTATAAAAATCTTTCAAGATCGGGTAAATTCTGGACTCGACATTTTGTTTTGCCTAAAGTCTAAACTATGAAATTGAATCAAATTCGTAAAAACGAATGTCAAGTTATTGTCGGACAAAGTTTTTCATACATACAATGGGCATCTTCAATAAGTAACAGGAAAAATTAATATTAAGGAAAACATCATTGGGGAATTACAGCTTAAAAAAACTACGAAGATAAAAAATAAACTATAGAAACTTTCTTGGAATTAAAACGTGCTATGTTTTTACGCACAGTTTTTACGTCTAACTTTTATTGACTGCCTGGTTGGTCTAGTGCACAGATAATATAATACTATACTAGTCTAGTGGTTGCATCTTTAACTATAGATAGAGGGTCTTGGGTTCGATTCCCGGGTGGGGCAAAAAAGATTGTCAGGAAGCCCTGAGTCTGGAAGTTGGCGGTGTTGGAACACCCCCGTGCCTCGGAGAGCACGTAAAGCCGTCGGTCCTGCGCCTGATCTCTCTCCGCGAGTGTCGGTCTGTCGTTCCATCGGGTTATGAGAGTAAAAGGAATAGAGAGTGCATCTGTGATTGCGCACATACTTGTGCACTATAATATCTCCTGCGTACTTGGCTGATCTCTGTTGCGATTGGCCACCATGTTTCCAGTCGGGAGGGCATTATTATATTATTATAAATACGAAAGTAAATCTATCCCTTCTTCACGCCTATACTAAACCGATTTGGATGAAATTTTGTATAGTTTGTTAGAAACCCGAAAAGTACATATTTGATATCCCAGAAATGACACAGAATGAGAGATATACGCGGGTGAAACCTCGGGGCAAAGCTAGTCAGAACTAATTCAAATCCGGTAGTTCTCAAAATTATCGCGTTATTACAAAGAAACATTTTTACTTTAAAATATTAGTACTCGTATAGATGACGTCATACTCTCGTCTTTGTTATTATATTTTATAGAATTGAAACTACTTTTTTTTCACAATTTCCACATTTATTTATAGACTCTTTGTTATTGTTTATATTCTCTACTAGGTCTGTCCTGCGGTTTCACCCGTATATATAGCCTGTTCCCGTAGGATTTCCGGGATTAAAAGTATCCTAATTCCTTCTTCTGGTCCTAAGCTATCTCCCTACGAATTTTCAGCTGAATTGGTCCAGCAAATCTCGAGTTATATTGTAACAAACACTTCATTGTTTTATATAAAGATTTTTTAATATATATCAAATTTAACCCGTTTCATAATGAAAAATGTTTCAATTGAAATATCTAAAATAATCATAATTATGTTCTGAATAATGTGCCATATAATAATAATAATGTATGTACCGACCACAATATGCATTTTTTTCTCTTTAAATGTACTGTACATGTATTGTTGGTGTTCCTTTAAATAAATTTAAAAAAAAATCGAAGATCTGCAATAATTATATAAATAGATTTCAATAAATAAATAGCCAAGTAAAATCTCCACTCATGGAAGCTAGAACAAACAGGTTTCAAAGAAAGTGATGTCTGAAACCATGTCAATATCGATAAATTGTCATTGTCGATAATTGTTGCGTTATAAAAACATTATTCAATAGAAATTGTTTTATTTTTTTTTTCTAGCGTAATAATTTTTAATTTGTTTTACAAACTTTAGGTCAATAATTTAATTTTTGTGAATAGTATGTAAATTTTTTTTAAATATTGATAAATTGTTACAACCTATAAAACTAACTTATAAAATAAGTAAGATTTCTTCCGTTTCTAAATATGCTCCTATTATATAAAAGGGTCCATGTTACAATCGATTAGAAGCATACCTCATATACGTGTAATTTATACAAAATAAAATAATATTGGTCAATATGGCGAACTTTTTTAAAATTGTGCCATTTTTTTAATATTTAATTTATTCACAGACGGGTCAGAAAACAAATTTATCTTTATGATTATTAATCAAATAATAGCGTTGGATCGGAAGGTAATGTAGGATCACTCACTCGTCATAGAATACCTAGATAATTTACAATTTTCTTGTCAGTTTATAATTAGTGATTTCGGATATAGTTTATCCCGTGCCATTGTTTTGCAATCCCTAATATATGTGGTTAGAAATAATGTCTATTATGAAACCTCTTCTTTTAGGGCAGTAGCACTGATTAAATTATTTTAATTGAAAAAAAAAGTTATATCCATTACATGTGCCTTATAAAGATTTTTAATAGTTTTGGATCTATAAATACCTTAGTTCTTTTGTATAATTCCTTTTTCCATGGCATGTCCAATTACAGTAATTAAATCGAAAAACCTATTGTTTTTATAATAAGTGTTATTTATTGACCGCCTCTTTAGTTAAGTGGCTTGAAGCTTGGAGGTCCTGAGTTCTTTTACTACTGGAGATATGTAAAAAATGCCTCAATCTGGTAGGGCATAGAAGGCCTTGACTTGTCCCTAAACACAACATTGATCAGTGAAACAAATTTAATGACCACCAAATATCGCAATAAGGGTCTCGAGACTTCGCTTGTTGTTCTACCTAATTTTTACAATAAAACAATTTAAGGTTTTTATCATATTCTAAGTTTTAAAATGTTGCAAATAAAATACTCTGCTGGTTATTAGCACACTTTTTATTAGAATTACTTTTATAAGGTACACTACAAGGTCCCACAGAGTAGAGAGCGAGAGAACAAAATGTAAGATGGAAGGCGCGAAATTACAACTTATACAGATAACATATTAAACAAATAAAATCGATAATTTAATCGTATATCATTTTAAAACAAAAATAACGGTGCATCTTTACATAAAAATTAAAGCTGTAAATCCGAGGTCGTTCACATATTAAAAACACGCCTTGAATAACATATGCTCCTTGGATTTTTAAATCACATGGTATTAACTGCTTATCACTAGTTTGGTCAGATAGCTCGGGCCAAATGAGCCTGTTGCGATTGTGTGCGCTATACCAAAACATCGACTGTCGATACTTTATCCTTACATATCAACTTTTTAATTTTGTTTATTTTATTTTTTATTTATACTCTTTATTATACCATAAAATATACATAAGAACAACAATAAAATAAAAACAAAGGACACAGTATAATGGGCGACCTGGATGGACCATGGATCCATGGATCACTAAACAGTGATCTCTTCCAGGAATTGGAATTTTAATTAAGCGAAAGAAAAGAAAAGACATTTATTTTTAAAACACCACCAACAAACAAATACAGTTAACAAATAAAAACAAGGTTGAACAAAAATTGGCGGAGTTCTCGAAAAAGGATAAAGACTGAAGATACGTTTTACAAGCACTTAACATTGACAAGTGTAAAACAAGTCATCTTTACGCTATGTGACTCCAAGTCACTTCGTTCACATCCGACTTCAGGACTGGAAAATAACACTGTAATTATATCCTTGCTTCGTGGCTTAATATAGCTTATCTTGATTTCCTAAACTTATTATGTAGGTCCAAAAAATTATGAACGTCATATTTCATAATTTGTTGTTTTCATGCACAATCGTCATATGTTTTTGGTAATTTGAAAACATAAGGATTTAAGTATAATGTTATCTTTTAACTAATAGTATTAATTTATTCAATACTAGCTGAGCTTCGCACTTTCACCCGCGTGTATATCCCGTTCCCGTAGGATTTTCAGGATAAAAAGTATCCTATATCATTCCAGAGGTCTCAAAGAATCTCTGTACAAAATTTCATCCAAATCGATCCTGCAGTCTCGGAGCCGGAACCTATTCAATACCAACAAACAAATCTTTCCTCATAGATAAGATTGCATATTTTACTTGTCTATTGTAGTGGAAAATTATATACAATTCACTTTCAGACAGACCAATCACAAATCACCATGCTCTCAATGTTTATTAGTTTTCTATTTAAAATGTATATTATCCTCAACCATTTAATTATATTTCGACTTGTCTGTAATTTAAATACGCTTGAAATGCGTTGACACGTAATTTGCCTTAAACATTCGATAGGTTAATTCGACTAGAAATTAATACAACCATTCCAGTTTTTATTATGCTTATGCAAACTTTATTTAATTAACATAAATATTCTAAAACCATCTGTTGCTTTTGTTGATTACTTTACACAAGTAATTGAGTTTATGAGTGAATACATTGTTGTAATAATTTTAATTATTTGATGTAATATGTTATTTGACTATACATTCTTGTGTATATCATCTATGTACAATTTATAAATTCGGACAAACAATGGTTTATAATCCTTATTAGTATCTTTACAAACATAATATAATCATTCTGCTTTGAAAGTAAAATTTAAATAAAATATTCTATCGATACCATAAAAAATGTCAAAACATCGACAATTCGCACAGCCCTATAGTCGAGTGAATGAACCAACTTGCATCAGTGTGCTTACTGCCGCCGTATCAGTCCGTACTAAGTACGGAACTGGGCGCGTTCCGATCACAAAACGACGTAACCACCGCGATACACAAGCGATTATATAACCTATAACTAAGTGGTAAGGTCAACGTTTGAATACACGATGGTCGCGGATGAACTGCGCTCAGAAATAGTGCAAAGGTAAGCTTCGTTCGTTTATGCTCTCCTGGTACATTCCTGTTATTTTGTTTGATGACAATGACGCTTCGTTTATTTAAAGAGGAGATTAAAATGTTATTTTTGCGGGAATCTCTTTCATTTTATACAATCTAGGTCTCCTACATTCTTGTGTTTTATATAATTTGTAGTTAACTATGTCATAACTTTAAAACATAAACAAACATCTTCTGAATTCAATTTTGATAGGAATTAACACATGTACTAAACAATTTCAAAGAGAAGGCCGTTTAAATAGAAAATTTTGTTATAAGATATCTATCTACCCTCTAATACAATTTTTATAACCTAAAAGATATTTTTATTAATTCGCGTATTAATACTTTATTTATACCTTATAGGATAAGAACTAATGACATAAAAAATATACTTACGACATTTTCAATTCTTTAATCAAGTGTAAGAGATGCGAATTTTTAAACATCGCAGATTGAATCGATCAACGACGAAAGAATGCGACATTGCCATTTTATTTTATTTCCTACTTAGTTCATATATTACTAACGGCCGTTTTCAATATTCTATCTATCCCTTGTTTAGTTTACTAAAGTCAGGCAAATCTATCTATTTGCACTTACTTTGATTTCAATACGCTGTCGACGGATAGACTTTGTTATGGCTTTTGAGAATCAAATGTCATTTAATCTGGGATCACAAACTATCCATAATCTTTGATACATTATTGAAAACGGCCGTTACTAGTTTTTGATTTGTCATCTACTAGCTGTTATCTGCGGTTTTACTCGCGTAACTTCTGATCCCGTGGCAACTCCGGGATTAGAATAGAATAGATTAAAAAGAAATATTCATGTAAACTTTTTACAAAGTACTTATGAATAGCCATTTTTTATTACCACCGGTTTGGAAAGTCGCTTCTATCGAGAAGATACCGGCAAGCAACTCGATAGTTACTCTTTTAAAATATGTGGTTTATTTTACAAATATAAGTAGGTATATACTTTACAATTATTGGCCGCCTAACCGTCCTGTTTTTGATTTAGCTGATACATGCCATGAATCTTTATCTTCCATATATTCTGCAATAGTATAATACGCCTTTTTAATTAAAGTTTAAAAGTATATAGTACTAGCTGATCCACGCGACTTCGCTCCCATGGCATAATACCATAAATATATCCTATGTTACTCGTGGATAATGTAGCTTTCGAATGGTGAAAGAATTTTTAATCCGTCCAGTAGTTTTTGAGCCTATTACAACCAAACAAATTTTTCCTCTTTATAATATTAATGTAGATATTCTTAGGGTTCATAAACTATCAATATAGCTACAAAATACACCTTTAAAATTTGATAATTAGGTAATACAATATTGTCAAATAGATTCTCTTCCATCTCAATGTTTACAAACATTTTTTTGCTCCGTCATTGAAATATTGACAGTCACTTGCCGACCTTGAATTACGCATACAAAAGTATACTTAATTCAAGATTATGTGATAATTTTTGAGATAAAATAAAGAATTTTATAAAGATAATATTATAAATGCGAAGGTTTATGAGGTTGTATGTTTGTTACTCTTTCACGCAAAAACTACTAAACCGATTTTGACGAAACTTGGTATACATATAGGTAAGGGTTCAGAGTAGCTACTAGGCTAATTTTAACCCCGGAGTTGCCACGGGATCAGAAGTTACGCGGGTGAAATCGCGGGGCTCAGCTAGTATTTTAAATTTCTTATTCTATAACAAGTATAAATGACCTAATATTTCCACTGAGATTCATAACGATATTTTTCCTTAATAATAATATCTTTGGAAAATTTAATACTAACAATATTATATCTACCACGGTTACAGAGAAAAATAATTACAATGTTAACAATAATACACATTAAGTATGAAGTAACGTATATTCTACGCAAATAATAATTATCGACGATTCTCATTCATAATACTTAAAAGTAATACAATAATTATTTTTTTATTATTATTTGAAAGAAAGAAAGAAAAAAAATTATTTACTCAATAAGAAAGTACCACACACCGACAAAAAAAAATAAAAAAAAAAATATTCACATAACAGCTATACAAGAAAAATAACAATAAATTTATATTATATAATTTATTGTTCATATAAATTGTGCGTGTTATGTTTAGTATGGAATAAACTTTCTTTCTGATTTTTGCAAGAGATAATAATTGTTTGCCAAAAAATAACCGACACTAAAATAAATTATTTCAGTAGGTAAAAAAGTAATTATTTAGAAAATAAATAAATTATTTTCCATTTTTGACCTGTAAAGGGCTCAAGGCAAATTCAAGAATTTTTAAAATCGGTCCAGTAGTTTTTGAGCCTATTCATTACAAACAAAGTTGTCCTTTATAATATTAGTGTAGATAAAACATATGTTTCTAAACTCACAAAAGTATCATATCATCTTTGAAAATCTACCTTCTTCAATATTCTACCTATCACTTTCTTTGCTTAAAGTCAGACAAATCTATCTATTTGCACTTACTTTGATTTCAATATCCCATCCACGGATAGCCTTTGCTATGACGCATGTCTATCTAACGTCATATAATCTTAAAAAAAAATATTCCTGGACATTTAACACAACGCCATCTAGTCCCAAACTAAGCAAAGCTTGTACTATGGATACTAGATAACTGATAGACATACTTTAACATAATTTTAATCTTTGGTACATTATTGAAAACGCGGGCGGAAAGCTAGTATAATTATACCTTGTGTTCTGAATTTCCTAAGAATAAGTATTTAATACACGTGGAATACTTAATTAACAATTATTTGATTGTACGCAAAAGCATCTTGTTTGGTTTACATAAGGAAATTAACCTAACTCGTGTGTATGACTAAATTGTAATTAGTATTGATTGATTTATTATTTATCCTTATAGCTTTGATTTGCGTGAATTAAGTAGAAGAAAAAAATATTTTGAAATTACTTTTTTCTGTCTTTTTTTTATTTCTAAACTATTTTTACGTGTTAATATTTATTGATTGTTTTCTGTCAATTCTATTTTATTTTTGTTTCGTCGGGTTTGCTTATTATAAGCATATCTAAAAGTTTTATTTATAAGTTAAGAAATCAAAAACTCCTTGTTTTTTTTTTAGTTTAATTAGTATTCATTAACTTCCTCACTCTAAAAAGTAGAAAATAACTTTTATTTTATTTTGAAATTAGATAAAGTCGGTGCCTTTATCTATTTTCAATTTAACAAGATTTTGCACCGACTTCGTATAGATTTCAACAAAATTAAAATTAAAGTTATTTTCTTTTTAGAGGAAGTCGGTTCTGTTTTTTGGCAAAAAGTTGTTTTATTTATATTTTTCTTTGGTGTATAATAAAGAGTATTCAAGTTACAGAATATCTGTTTTTTTAAGTATTCATAAATTGATAAAAAACCTAAAAATAAACATATTATAGGAATATTTTGGAAAAAAAACTAATAATATTTTTTTTTTGTTACAGAATGTCGACCCTGCTTTTTTGGCAGGGCAAGGGGAAAGCGAACGGGGCCCCAAATGGACGAAACTGGATCCATGCCCCTGATGCCCTAGTTAAGGGCCACGTCGCATATTTAGTAAAGGTAATTTTTTATACTATTAAATATTATATAATATTATATTATATTTAAACATTTCAAATGGATGTCTGATAACCTGTCCATATCGGCTCAAAATAGCCAGATCAAATATGTAATTATATGTGTGTTATACAAATTGTAATTTATTGGAGTGGTCACCGGAACTCTGAAGCTGACAGTTTTGTAAAGTTCTCAATTGTATGTAAAGCTAAGGAATAAAATTGTTTTCTATTTTCTATTTATACTAACGTCTTCTCGCGGTTTTCCTTGATCTATAGATAAGACGCAGATAATGACGAACCGATTGGCGCAGTGGTTCAGCAATGGATTGCGCCGGAGGGTGTGGGTTCGATCCCCACGAACAATTAGTTTTCAAAATTCTACATGGTGGATTTAGGGAACCTCTCCTAATATTTAAATAGGGCTAAAAATCAACCCTGAGTCCTATATGTGTATTATTAGATAGGTCTTTCAAAATGAGGTTGATATTTCATACATCACTTTTTGAATTTA
>LQNK01000042.1:101366-138091 GCA_001586405.1 Phoebis sennae | reverse complement strand
GGAATAACGGGGTAATCAAGATGCATTAAATGTTACCAGAAATCAATAAAAAAAACACTTTGTAACAAAAATCTTTTTATCTTTTTTGTCATATTTTTATTTGGTTGACATAAAAGTAAAATAATAATTTAAGCTCTTAAATCTCTGTAACAATTTCATCCAAATAGGTTCAGTGGTTTATCGTATATTAGTAAGGATACTAAGAATTGATGTGCCGACACACACTTGACCATTCATAAATGAAATAATAAGCCGTTTACGAAGAATAACCAAACAATAGCATTAATCTGTGAATGTAACCAGCTGAAGGTTATTCAAATTACCTTCACCTCGTAAGGCCACTCTATAACTGCTAATATATTGAATAAAGGATTTTTATTATATTAAAACTAGCCGCGCCCCGCGGTTTCACCCGCGTAACGTCTGATCCCGTGGCAACTCCGGGATTAAAAGTAGCCTATATGTCATTCTGAACCCTTACCTGTATGTATACCAAGTTTCATCATAATCGGTGCAGTAGTTTTTGCGTGAAAGAGTAACAAACATCCATACATCCATACTTACAAACTTTCGCCTTTATAATAGTAGTAGGATACTCCCTGTGCCAATGTAATTTTAGGGTATCTAAAAGGTAATAACGGGGCCCTATTACTCTTTTTTTTTATACCGCAATAAAGAAATGTTTGACCATAGTTTCACCTGGTGGAAAGTGATAACATGGTCTAGGATGGAACACACTAAACATGAAAATAAGAGCAGTTAAAAAAGGATTAAAACACTATTTTTTAGATTTATTTAAAAAAGAAATTATGTTTCAATAACAAACGTTTATTCACTCATATATAGATGTATTGCATGATAAATTAAGTATTTAATTATAAGTAAACCAATTAGATTGTATAATATAGTTTAACGAGCTACATCTGCCAACAAACTGTACTACAGTTTGGCAGGGTATCATGTATATTAAACATTGTAAGACTTTTGGAAATAAATAAATAAATAAATAAAATAAAAAAAAAAAAAAAAAAAATTACTATATACTATATACTATATACTATTACTATATTACTCAGTATCTATCTGTCGCTAGGCTGTGTATTGGTGTGTACGTTCCTCGAGTGTAAAAATTGTCATATTAATAGAAAAATTGTCATATTAATAAAAACCCTATAGTTTCATACGAAAGTATCGCTAGAAACTGTCGCTAATCACTCACTCAATTCCATGCATAGTTTGAGTTATGTTATAATGAAATGTTTTGCAAAATTCAAACTACTGTACTACTAGATTAGTCACCTTTGAGTTTTATATATGTACTAGCTGCGCCCCAGGGCTTCGCTCCCGTGGTAATATCGGGATGATATAGATATAGCCTTCCTCGATAAATAGGCTATCTAACACTAAAACAACTTTTCAAATCGGACCAGTAGTTCCTGAGATTTGCGCGTTCAAACAAACAAACTCTTCTTCAGCTTTATAATATTAGTATAGATATAGATGTTTGTACAGATTAGAGAATAAAAGGCAAATGGAGTGCGCCGTAGACTCAAGTGAGGCCGAAAAGCACATACAAATACAAATAGCTTGACGCAACATGTCAAGAAGGCTTCGTAATTTTTATTAAAAGATTGCCATCTTGTGTTAGCTGATAGTTAGTTGAGCCTATTCATTACAAACAAAGTTGTCCTTTATAATATTAGTGTAGACAAAAATATATGTTTCTAAATTCGAAAGGGGTCATATCATCTTTGAAAATCCACTTTTTTCAATATTCTATCTATCCCTTGTATTGTTTACTAAAGTCAGACAAATCTATTTGCACTTACTTTTTGATGTTCTTTGTTTCTTTGTCTAGCCAAACAAACACATGGGCGTTTTGTTTAATGCATTTCACACAATAAAACGCATACTAGATAATACTCCGCCCACTTATTTGATACTACACGTGTACATGTATCGATTGCTATCCTGTTCTAAATAGAATAATAATTAATTGTCTTTGTTACCAGAATACAAAGAATAATCTTGTGTTTATTTTAACGCGAGTACTTTCCATTTTAAATAAAATACTTTTTAAAGGATTTTAAAAGCGGATTAACATTATTTATATTATTATTTAACCCGACGTTTCGAGCACTTTACAGCGAGCGTGGTCACGGGAGACTGAGATGATAGTTGTCTTCATGAGTGTTTAAAAAATTGTGTATCTACCTCCACTTATTTCCCCGAAGATGGTATTTGGAAAATTGGTTCGGATTCTTGCAATATTGATATTGAAAAGCCCTATGTAAGCATACCAAAAGACAAGAGGACAATGTAAGTCAATATTGCAAGAATCCAATTATTTTACTATGATCGCAATACTTTGTCCTGATTAGCCTATTTATGTAAGTGTGCGTGTACACATGGGTAATGAGTGTACCTATAAAAGTTCACACAAGCAGAAGCTTGCAAATATTTATCGACGTTATCTAGAGTATCATTAATGCGATCCTGATAAAATTTTGTAGGTAAATAGTTTAGACAAAAGAAAATCTTGAATTCGAAGATGAGTGATACCGGTAGGGGGGTTACGAGGATAGGGGGGAAGGGTGAAAAAGCCGAGTTTAATACAAACATAAAACACAACCGAGTGTGGTGTCAAATGAAAGGTCTTGATTTATACATTACAACGAGGTCCAGCCCTGGACGAGCCCCTCTTATTTTTATACAATTAGATATAGATAATTATATTAAAATCTATACTCTTGTTTCTGATTATGGAAGGCGGGTTCGAGAGAAACCGCGGCGCACAGCTAGTAAACCATGATGAAAATATTTGTATGCCTCGTTTCCTGTCGGTATCAATTTCGCGGTCTGTGATTTAATGGAATTTATTGATAAATCTAGATTATTTGCTCATTTAATGGCGGTTAACGATGTTTACATTAACGTGATCGACATATTGCATCAAATAAAAGATTTGAAAATATTTCATCGAGCGAAGCGATGGATGGATGGATCGGCGGGTGTATGTTTCTATGTTACTTTTTTTGATGAAACAGCGGGCAAAAAGAGCATACGGTTCACTTGATGTTAAGTGACTGACCACAGCCCATGAACATCTATAACATTAAAGTTTCGCAGATACCTTGCCAGCTTGATATCTGGAGTATCGTTTATCCGATGTTGAATATGAAATAATAGCATATATTATACTTAATATATATTTTATATCCATTCAAAGACAGCGCTTAATTACGTTTCAATGTTTTAAAATACATAATTTGTTATAAAGATCGACACAGTATACAAAAAATAGTAGGTCTATCAGTATATATTTTACAATTTATCGTCACAGTATACAAAAAGTAGTAGGTCAATCAGTATTTGTTTTACAAATTTCGACAGTCAATACTTCTGTTTACACCATTGATGGTTAAAAGAACTCAGTTTAAAAATAAAACCAACAAATAATACAAACATAACATAATGTCAAGACTATTTATTTCCTACGTGATACTTCACGCATCAATGTCAAATTTGCACCTTTTTCAAGGTCTGTAAGAATCTTAAATGCATATAGTATTTATGTTATCTGTGATGCAGTGATGTAAGTGATCTGTACAGCTATTGAATGTCATAAATTGATATATAAGTATGCAATCTCTCGCGTTTTTTTTTAAATAGGAAGTACATTACTCAATTGCTGTATGAAGCCAAGATAGAAAAAAAATGTAAGATTTGTATGAAAAAAGTTTAAATTAAGTATAAAAAGGACGCATATTTTATTATTTTTAGTTGTGTAAACTTGATTGGAATTACGCATGACCAAAATTAAATGTAGAAACCATACGCGTAATGGGTTACTTGGAGGAAATCGCTTAAAGAGATAAAGGCACCCTTTGTATTTGTGATTACTACTGTTATGTTTTTTGTGTTAATGTATGTTGCATACACACATAAAGTTATTAATTCATTCATTTAAGATATACTAATTTTTATTACATTAGATACACAACTTTAATTACTAACTAGAAAAGTTATTAATAAAACAATTTTACATTGTTATTGTACTAGTAGGTAAACTATATTTTTACGCAAACCAAACAGCCTAGATACATTACATAAAAAATATCGCATGATACGGCGGCCATGACACCAGTCGAATGCGTTATGAAAATTGTTGTTAATTGTGCTTGTGTTACTTGTATTGTGACGTTAATTCATGTTGTACATGTATTTGTATTACATGATAACATGTGATTAGCATCCCCAATAGAAAATCGGAGTGATTTACGGCCGTTTTCAAAAATGTATCACAGATTATGGATAGATTATTATATCAGATTATGACATTAGATTGACAAAAGTCATAACAAAAGCTATCCGTCGAAAGCATATTGAAATCAAAGTAAGTGCAAATAGATAGGATTGCTTGACTTTAGTAAGCAAAATAAGGGATAGATAGAATATTAAAAACGGCCGTTATTCGATCGAAGGTTTACTTATACATAAAGGTTTATTTATATGGTGACATCCGTCATATTTGAGACGGTAAGTCTTACCATGTTTTTTCTATTGAAAGAAAAACACAATTTTACTTTTCAAATTCTACTATATTAATATGAATTTAACATTCATTGTGAATTTAATGCGTCACGGATTGAAAAAGATTGGGAACCCCTACTAGGCGATTTTTGAAAATGTTTTCTTCAGTTTATAATCTGTATTTCGTCATAGCCTATTAAAACACAAATAAAAATATATTTTTTTAATGCACTATTTTAATCACATTGCCACCTGCCTCAAACCATTTTGTTAAATCTATCCTTTGCCTAAGGGGTCGTCTGGAAGAAATCGCTATTCAGCGATAAGGCCGCCTTTTTATACAAACCGTTGTGTTTTACTGTATTTTATATTTTTTATTGTGGTGTGTATAAAAGTGTTAAATAAATAAATAATAAATAAAAATAAATTAATTTATTTCCAGTTCCTCGGCTGCACGCAAGTAGACCAGCCGAAAGGCATAGAAGTCGTGAAAGACGCTATCAAGAAGCTCCAATTCACACAGCAGCTGAAAAAGTCGGAGACCAAGGATGCTGCCAAGTGCAAGAAGGTGGAGATCACCGTCTCTGTTGATGGTGTGGCTATTCAGGTAGGTGTAGAACCAGATTTATTTTTCCTTCATTTTGATTCAAGGAGGAGGTTAGGTTAGGTTAATTCGACCTAATTTTTTATTTTTTACATAAAGGACGTATTTTTTTACCATCAAACGCCGGAGACAGACGGTAAGATATATGTTACCGCATGTCTCATTTTTGCATTAGAAAGAGTAGAGTGTCAGTGTGGTCCCATATAAATTTTGTTCAGGTCTGATCATCCATGTGGAAAAAATTCTAGGGAACCCCTCGTAAATCAACAGAATAAACGCAGAGTTTATTCTGTCGATTCAATGATGGTAAAGGTTTAATGATGTATCTACCCTTTAAACCCTAACTCTGTGACTAAATTGTGACTAGATAATGTGATTACCCTACACAGGTCACTATAAAGGAAAAATAATAACTTTTTGCCAAAAAATAGAACCGACTTCCTCACCCTAAAAAGTATAAAATAACTCTGCTTACTTCATAGTCCCTAATTTTTTCAAGACATCATAGTTATGACATGAATAGTTAAACACCCAGTTATCTATTTATTGTGTACTAGCGACCCGCCCCGAATACTGTTTAATGGATGTTATCAAACATACAAACTTCTCTCTTGAATCACTCTATCTATTACAAAAACCGCATCAAAATCCGTTGCGTAGTTTTAAAGATTTAAGCATAAGGGACATAGGGACGGAGAAAGCTTTGTTTTATACTATTTAGTTAAGAAAGAATTATTAATTTTAATGTATTCTTAGAAAAAAAGATTAATCGTAAATAAAAAAAAGATATAATTCATTCAACGTCAGGACCTTCGCTTTCGGTCCCCAAACGGTAGAAAAGTGAAACTATACCATTACGGGTTCATAATGGCACGAACGTGATTCAAATAAAACTTTAGTGAATAGAAATTATTTTCTTTTCGAAAGTCTGCGACGTTTGAAATGATGGATGCAGACAAAACTATTAAATATGGTCAAGGGTATAACAAAGGCTTATTCATCTATACTAATATTATAAAGAGGAAAACTTTGTTTGTTTGTTTGTAATGATTAGGCTTAAAAACTGCTGGACCGATTTTAAAAATTATTTCACCATTCGAAAGCTACATTATCCACGAGTAACATAGGCTATATATATAAGATTATACGATATAGATTGTTACGAGGGATAAAATCCATTTTTATTTTATTAAATCCTACTAACATTATAAATGCAAAAGTTTGTGAGGATGTATGTATGTATGTTTCACGCAAAAACTACTGAACCGATTATGATGAAACTTGGTATACATAGAGGTAAGGGTTCAGAATAACCTATAGGCTACTTTTAATTCCTAAGTTGGCACGGGATGAGAAGTTACGCAGGTGAAACCGCGGGGGGCTAGTCTACTACAATAATATGCAAATAAACTAAAACGATTTAAATAAAAGCGGTCTTCATCGATAAATCTATGTCAAAAACTAATTCAATATTACATAAATATTTAAAACACGTTAAAAGTGAACCACTTACATAATTTGTGGGTATCAAGAATGATGATGTACATATGATGTAACTCGCTATAACGTTTGCTTTGATAGAATTTATATAATTACTTTTAGAAAAATATAATATAGTATTTACATACTCACTCTCATGCTCTCTTACACACATCAACATACATCACACATACCACATTATATTTCCTTTTATTTTAATTGTACGAACAATTCTAAATATTTAAAATCAAATTGTCATACATGAATTATTACTTTTTCGCCGACCCTTTTCATTATTTTTTACTTTACACCTTATATACTAGGTCCCTCGTAGTCCGTCCCGTAGTATTTTCGGGATAAATGCTATCCTATATCATTCTTGGCGTTTCAAAGAATCTCTGTACAAAGTTTCATTCAAATCGGTCATAGAGCGTATTCAATACAAGCAAACAAATCTTTCCTCTTTATAATATTAGTTTAGATAGATAGTGAAATCAGCAAAAAGAGTTTAATTACATATTTATAATCTACATATATTAATTAATTATTTCTGTATTTTCAGGAGCCAAGATCGAACAACGTTATGTACCAGTTCCCGTTACATAGGATATCGTACTGCGCGGACGACAAGGGAGCTAAGAAGTACTTCTCTTTCATTGCTAAAGGTAAATAAATAATAAATTATTAGTTTAAATTAAACGGCGTACAGTATATTTTTAGTACAAGAATTTTATATATTTTCTATATTTATGTATTTACAAAAAAAAGTATGTTTAAGTATGTCTATCAGTTATCTAGTTTCCATAGTACAAGATTTGCTTAATTTGGGACTAGATGGCGTTGTGTTAAATGTCTAGGAATATTTATTTTATATATTTATTTTATGGTGAACACTTTATTAAGATACACTAGTCCCCCAGGACACTAGTTTCCCACAACACAGGGGGTATTGTGAGAAACTAGTTTCTTCCAGGGGTACTGTAAATGTAATTCTATAAAGTATAAGTAAAACATTGATGTTTCCAAGAAAAAAAATTAATTATAATACATCTATTTCATAGAATCCATCTATTTGTAAATGTTTCTATTAAAATACATGATTTTGATGACATTAACATAAATAATAATAATTTTTATTAACAATTCTGTCAAAATCTTGTATTTTCTCGAGTTTGTTTTAACGCGAGTACTTTCCATATTCAAGATTACTCTTTAAAGGATTTTATGCGTGTAAAAAGTTAGTTTTAAAAGTATTTTTATCCATAAAATGATTAATTATTAATACATTTTCTAGGTGGGAGTACAGTGAACGGCATGAACGGTCACGACAATATGGAGAAACATGAGTGTTTCGTGTTCATCTCCACTAAGCTCGCGTCTGAGATCACCCTCACCATCGGACAGGCGTTTGATCTCGCGTACAGGTACTATTTAGTATTTACCAAAGATTAGAGAATAAAAGGCAGATGGAGTGTTCCGAAGACTCGAGTGACGCTAACTACACGTACACGTGCATCTGTGTGAGTGAAATTTGAAAATTACGATGCCTTCGTGACGTGTTGTGTCAAAGTACACGAACATTTTTGTATTTGCTTTTGAAGCTTGTATTTGCATTTCAACGTCACTCGAGTCTTCGGCCGCACTCCATCTGCCTTTTATTCTCTAATATGTTCCAACTACTACATATTCAATACTAGCTGATCCGATTCGCTCCCGTAGCTTAATCTATACTAATATTATAAAGCTGAAGAGTTTGTTTGTTTGAACGCGCTAATCTCAGGAACTACTGGTTCGATTTCAAAAGATTCTAGTAAGATATATATATATGAGGTGTAACATAACTAGCATTTCATTTGTACAGGATATTCAGAACATGTTCCTAAACACGTAAAAAAAATGAAAAGGGTCGGTGATAATGATGGCTTTGTTAATTTAATATGATTTATTTATACATGTTCTGAATGTCCTGTAAACAGATAAAACGCTAGCTATGTAAAACCTTATATATAGATAGATACATAATTTCTTTCATTACATACACCAAAACAAACTTCTGAACCGATTTGAATGAAATTTTGACAGAGATTGTTTAATGATGGTTCCAAATTAAGAATCATAATTTTGCTTATAATGAACATTCACCAAAAGGTGGATGTTGAGGGGCATTAATATTATTACAGACAACCACGGTAACATATAACATATAACATATGATTATAAAAATTATTTGCTATAAGTATGTAAGTTATCTTTTTTATTATAATTCGATTGAGTATCTACTCAATCTAAAGTATTGTTGAAAAATTTACTTACCGTAAAATTAATTTAATTTTTTTAATAGCAACATTCTTTGAATTCCAGGCGGTTCCTGAACGACAACGGAAAATACATAGAGTTACAGAAACTAACTCTGCAGAACAAAAAACTTGAGCTACAAATGAATGCGTACAAAAATCGGCTACAGGTAAGATATTTTTTTTATTTATTTATTGCATTTCAATAAAAACCAACGGCGTTACAGAAATTATAACACATTAAAGTAAATTTCACCATAAGTAATGCTAATTACAGGTTTTTTAGTAAAATGTTTTATAATTTGATTAATATTGTTTATCACTAGTATTACCAATACTCCTTTTACAACGTCAGAGATGCTATTTTAGACACTAACTAAAACTGTTCCCTGCTCATGGTTTACCCTTTGATTCACTATTCGAGCATAGTAACAGCCTAAAGCTAACGTACAATACTGAACCGATTCTATAGCGACACCAATCTTTTATACCATTTGCCATCACTACTTTTTATCATCTACCTTCATAGTAAATATGATTCTTAATGTTGTACTATATTCCGTAGATATACTTATTAATGTTACACTAGCTATGCACTGCAATTTTACCCGCTTCTATTCCCGTGGGATTTTCGGATAAAATAACATATCTATGGAATCATATGTCCTTTCTCTGGTCTTAAACTATGCTAGTGAAAAATTTCATTTAAATCGGTCCAGTAGTTTCGGACCGATAGAGTTACATCCAGACAAAAAATACTTTCAATTTGGTAATACTAGTGTAAATTTTTTATAACAAAGAACATTTATATTTAAAACATAAACATTTAATATGCTCGCTGTAAAGACACTTTATACATGCTTTAAAGTGAAATATAACTAAAACGCTATTTAAAAATACTTATAATTTTTAATGTTATATTTATAGTTAAAATAGAAGCAAAACGCTAGGTAAAAAATATTTATAATTTTTAATGAATAATTTCAGGAAAAAAATTGCTTGACGAATGGTGTTGAACCTTTTGGGTGTAACATTTATAAATTACGCATTTTTACATTTCAGGAACTTTCTAGAATCACGTACAAAGACGACCTCTCCGCGTATTTGGCGCGAAACAACATTACCGACATTACAGAGTTCAAGCCACCACCAGAATTGGAGAAACAGATCTCCTCTCTCACTCTAGCTAACGGCTTCGCCATGAACGGGAACAAGACGCCTGATATCGGTACGTTTATTTCAGAATTTGAAAACATTTAAAAATGGAATTATTATTCTTTCACAAGAGAAACCAACTTCTATCTTGCTCTAGCTAACGGCTTTGCTATGAACGGGAACAAGATGCCGGATATTGGTAAGTTTACTTCAGAACTCGAGAAACATCTTTCTCACTCTAGCTAACGGTTTTGGTATAAGACGCCAGATATTAGTGATTCAAAAATGGAATTATAATTCTTTCATTGGAGAAACCAATCTTCTATCTCGCTCAAGCTAACGGCTTTGCAATGAACGGGAACAAGACGCCTGATAATGGTAAATTTTTAAAAATGGAGTTGCTCTTTTGTGCCAGTATTATGGAAATAGATTTACCCTCTCACTTTAGCCAACGGCTTTGGCATTAACGGGAACAGAACGCCTGACATTGGTTTTTAAAAAGGAATATTAAGCAGTCATTTAGTTCTTCGGCATACCAAGACTAGAAAGGGAACAGATCTGCTGTCTCACTCTCGCTTACGGCTTCTGAAATGACGAGAAAAAGACGCATAACATTGACACTTTTAAAAATGTTTAATTTTCTCATTACTCGCGATATAGATAATATCTTTCGTAATTAAATAAAGTTTACTAATAAATAGTGTAAAAATAGCTCCCCCTGACGGATTTCAGCCATGGTGGCCAATCTTAACATAGACTAGCCTATTCTTAATTTTTTTTTTAATTCCAGGTATGGACGCAATGTCTAATAATTCGACGGATACGTACAATTCAAGCAACGACAATAACTTGTTGTTGTCGACGCCTCCGCCCACACACAATAATAGAACTGGGTATGTTTGAATATTGTGTATAATAAAAAAATTGTAAAATAGATAGATAGATAGATAGTCGATAACATTAAACGTTTTTAAATTTATTAGTGTTTGACTGTATTTTAATTCTGTTTCTCGGTTTGACTGTCTATTTGATGTGTTTGTGCGTCACATAACAATCGCTGGGTATTGCAAAAAAATAGATTTTTTATTCTTTATAATGAAATGATTTCCGACTAAACAATATTTTTCCTACATTAATTTTGTTTATATTTTTTATGAATGAATAATCATGCGGTTCACCTGATGTTAAGTGACTGACCGCAGCCCATGAACATCTACAACATCAGTGTTGCAGATGCCGCGCCGGCTTTAAGAAAAGAGAGAGGATTCAATATAGGAAGTTAGGAGAGGAATAGAATAGGATGGGAGAGGAATGGGATGGGAATACAGGCCTGAATCTGAAACAAAACTTACTCAAAATGAGCTGTACTTAAATGAATAAACGTATAATAAAACACAAACCATTTCTTTAATTACACCAGTGCGAGCTTGATCCAATCGTGCAATGCTCAGCTTCCACTCTATTATTGCTGATGATGTTATGTAGCCGAATTACCCTCTGTCTTACGACACTCCGGTAATAGGGTGGCGACATATATTCTAACCCGTCGTTTTCGACGTTTTCAATATTCTATCTACCCCTTGTTTGCTTACTATGATATTATGACTTTGGTCTATCTATTGTCATAACAATCTATCCATAATCATTGATACATTATTGAAAATGGCCGTAAAACGGTTATAACTACAATCGTCATCAAAATAATGTATTTCAATGAAAACTTTCTACAAATAGATGACTAAGGATGGATTCTATTTAATATATCATTTTAGTTAATTTATGAAATGAAATGAAAATACTTTAATCACAAGTACACACAACAACACAATAAAACATATATAACTAATACTACTATACTAGAATTTTTAACAAACATTGTTATTTAGAAGCTACATGATATCTAGCATAAAAAACAGGTGTGTGAATGTGGCATTTATGATAAGGCGAGCTACTCAGCATTGAAGCAACAGCAAGAAGCGCCAGTTTTCAGTAGCTCCCTTTACTTATCACGCAAGCGTCAGAAAGTTCTTTATAGGGGTAGTTAAAGAGAAAATAAATAAATAAATTTATGTATTTGTTACATTACAGAAAGCTCCTGGGCGACTTGTCGACGAACAAGAACCCAGCGGTAGGCACCAAACTTGAAGGACTGCTCATGAACTCAGATTCTGACAGCGGTATGTATTACGTAACCCTTTTCAAATTTCTAATTCAAATCAAATTCAAAATTCAAAATCAAAATCAAAATCAAAATCAAATCAAAATTCAAATTCAAAATAATTTATTGTCAAAATCGAATCAAAATTCAAATTCAAATTAATTTAAAATACACTGTATATTTAACCCAGGCGCCTAATGTTGCATTAGCTGTATTTCAGGAGCCTGCGTTTTCTAAAAATATTCACAAAATAGCCATTCAATTATATGATTATTAATTACAATGAATTACATAGATAGTATTTATTAAGAAATTAATCTATATTACGTATACATTACATTTTTAATTTTATTTTTTAACTTTTCTTATGATACTAGCTGAATGAATGAATGTATGAATGAAAAACTCTTTATTATATTCACACAAAAATTTTAAAAATAAAATCTTACACATGATGGTACTATGCATAAAAAAGGCGGCCTTATCGCTATGAAGCAATCTCTTCCAGGTCTTCCAGATCTCTTCTAGCTGATCCGCTTTGCTCCCGTAGCATGATGTTATATACAGAGTGTAGTGTAATGAATGGGTAATATTGTACCTGCAGATAGAGAACATTATGATTTAAGACGGTTCAGAAAAATATATTTTATGTTATGTAAAAGTTTATCGGTTTTCGAGATATTCAACAATTTCGAAAAAAAAACATCCTTTGTTAATCAACTAGCTATTCTAGTGGTTAGAGAATAAGGCGTTACAACAAAGAGGTACTAAGTTTGAACCCGGTGACGTGAAAAAAATCTCGTTTAATTCATCTTTTACTCTCTTTACTAATATTATAAAGAGGAAACCTTACGTATTTTTGTATGTTTGTATTGAATAGAATCAAAAGCTATTGGACCGATTTTGAAGTTCATTTTACCATTACTTAGAGGGAGTCTTCCAAATCCGTATAGGCTATATTTTATATAGCTTTCCGCCCGCGGCTTCGCTCGCGTGGACCCGGCAATTCGAATTTTTCTCACCGTAAAAACCATGCTTGAACTTCAACGAACATTAAAAAAAAAGAATTGTCCAAATACGTCCAGTCGTTGTTGAGTTATGCGCTTACCAACACATTTTGTGATTCATTTTTATATATAAGATAACATTGTGCTACAAGAGCGAAGCTGCGTGGATCAGCTAGTCCCACTACTATTATAAAGGCGAAAGTTTGTAAGTATGGATGTATGGATGTTTGTTACTCTTTCACGCAAAAACTACTGAACCGATTGTGATGAAACTTGGTATACATATAGATAAGGGTTCAGAATAACATATAGGCTACTTTTAATCCCGGAGTTGCCATTTAATCAGAAGTTACGCAGGTGAAACCGCGGGGTACAGCTAGTTTTATATATTATTTTGCGTAATTTATTAAATGATCATTATTTTTAGAATTCGATCCCCGCGCATACGAGTCAGAGCCGGTGAGTCGTTTCAACTCGCCTATGACCGAGAGCCCCTCCACTCCCGCCCCCCCACTTCGTAAGTATTATGATTTTATTTAAAAAAACAAGTTTAGTTTAATCTTAATATAAACCAAATTACAAATTTGAAGTCAGGAAAGGTTTATGCATAATAGCTAATAGAAGAAAATTAAAAAAAAAGAGTTATATAACATTATTCCTATGGCTTTGGGAACGTCTTTTTAATAAAATAACTTTGAATGGAACAACTCCTTTACAGTAATTTAAAAAAAAGAATGTTAGGAATAGGGGTCCCAAATATACTGTCAAAACCAAAGTGCTATACAGATTTTCACTATGTTATACCTTTTACTCCTGAAAAAAAGTATTAAAAAAATATATTAAATTAATAAATTGTTTTAAGTTTTATGTGTTTATCATGATATTCAAGCCTAAATATAATATATTATTAAAATAAGTTTACAACCTACAACCAAAACTTTCAAAAAGAAAGCCAATAATATGTATTATTAATTAAATAATCAATATTCTTCCAGTCGCGCCCCCGCCAAAAGCGTCCAAACGCCAACCACAAACCCAACCCCCAACACTCAACGGAAACGACCTTTTCGGTTCCACACCATTTTCAATCCCGAACGAAATTCCACAAAACACACCGTTTTCCAACCAATCTGTCAAACCGAACTATGACATTCGAGACTTCAACTTGCAAACGTCAGTTTTCAATTCGTCGATCACAAACGGTTTGACTGGATACGATCCTTTTGAGACGCAGAAGGCGGGAAATATTTTTGGGAATGGATTTGGAAATAATTTCAACGGGTTTGGCAATTTGAGCGAGAAACCGACTGTGGAGTTGGACAGCAGCTTCAATGGGTTTTTAGATAAAACTATCTCTGAGATGAAGGTTGGTACATATTTTTATTTTAATTATCCAAATAGGTACAGTTATAATTGGTTTTAATCGCATAGTATAAGGTTTAGAAATTTATTGATTGTGAATATAATCTTAATTTGTTTTAACATAATAATTATTATAATATCGATATTTTGTTACAAGAAATAAAATGTATTCTTAATTGACTTTTTGGATATATATAAAAATTATGAAAAAATTACACTTTTACATTTTATTCAGATAGGAATGAATATATTTGTTACAAAAGAAATTTGCTTTATCAATGACATTTTCTGATTATAAAAAAATAGAATGTAATATTAAAATTAGATTAAATTTTAATACTTTTCTATTTATCATTTTAACAGCTAGTTCATTGGTGAGTTAATTTAATAACTAGACATATCTAATATTGTTTTCATAGATTCAAATTTAATGTAATATTTTTTTATTCTAGGACGGATTCAGCAGAGGGATCAGTTTTGGAAACGATGATTTTTCAATAGACAACCTCGATCCCATCAAGAAAAACTGAGAATAAATAAATAAAGTAGTTAATTATGAATCCTTGTAACAATTCACACAATTTAGTTTAATGCAATATTATAAGACATTATGAATTATCGAAATAGATATATAAGCGTTGTGTTGATTGTAACGACGATGTAATGTTGCCATGTTATTGGTTACAAATTTCGTGATAATAGATAATCTTTCGAAACGTAGAAAATATATTAAAATTGTATTCCTAGAATTTCTATAATTCAAATACTAAAATGATACTCGACTTAAACGACTTCAAAGTCAAACGCTCTAATGAAGGAAATGCGAGATATTTAAGTACGTTTCAAAGTTAAGTATTATTTGAGTATATGGATATATAACCAGTAATGTTTCGAAGTCTATTTATACATATTTTAAGAAATTTTTAAAGCGCGCTCAATTTCAAAGTGCCTTGTCAAGACAATATTTTTCCAGTAGATTTTTAAGTAAAATAAAAATGTATTTCGGTAGATTAATTTTAATGTTAGGGACCAAAATTTTAACTATTGAGGATTTGAAGTTCGTCGTAACGTTCTGTGATAATTCTTTGCAATTTGAGGGACTTCAAGTCAAATGTACTAACTACATAATAATACACGAATTTAAAATTATATTTTGGAATATTGCAAAAAAATTACACCTACATAAGACAACGTTACCAAAAACATTAAATTTTAATCGACCTTTCCTAAATATTTTATGCTAACTACATTAAATAATTTGTATTTAAAACGTTGTCATTTAAAAAAATGTAAATAAACTGTCATGTGTCATTTTTTGATGACATTTTTGCTGCATTCATTCAATAATAAATTTATTCTATTTTAATTTTATATCTGTATATTGGTTATAACTGTTGTATCCCTGTCACATTAGGTATACGCATATATTAGTATTGTACACTAATTTTGATTTAAGGCCAAAAGATATACATAATTGTGTATTTTCGATAATAAAATTTATGTTTATATTTCATTGTTTTATTTTTTAACATGTGATGTGATAAAGATAAAACACAACAATTTAGAAACTGCTCTTGCTCACTCACTTGATGTTAAGTGACTGACCAAGCCCATGAACATCTACAACATCAAAGTGTCGCAGATGCCCCGCTAGCTTGATGGATGGGGAGAGGATTATTCATGGGAAATTAGGAGAGGAGTAGAAAAGGATGGGAGAGGAATGGGATGGGAATCACCGTCATCCGAAAGACAGTATAATAGGTACTGCTTCACACCGATCATCTGCAAGGCTCGGCTCCCAAAAGAGAGGGATCTTTTATTTCTGAAGATATTATGCAGCAAAATAACCCTCTGTTGTCTCTTAAGACAACCACGGGTAGAAATGAGGTGGCGACATGTATTCTAACCCGTCGCCACACTGGTAAAATTAGAAGAGAAAATGTTTAAACACATTTAAGTGCAGTTAAGACACAGGTTTTGCCTAGTTTACGCATGTGTGTTATTTGTTGTTTTCAATATTATTCATAGTGTCTTTAAACAGCAGGGACACTGTTAATATGTGAACTTTATGATATCTTATAAGCTTCTTCGAAATACTATGCTAAACTTTTGCCATGCGAGTTATTTTTTGGTTGTTTTAATCGATTATAATTTGTAAGAGTGAATTAAATATTTTGTTTAAAATACTAATTTCAAAAAACACTTATATTACTAGTTTACTTATTATTATGGAAGTAAAATGGCAAACTTTAGTAAAATATTTCTTTTTCAAGAAACATAAGGCAATGAACCCTAATTTAAAACACAAAAATAATTGAAATAATCATAACTACATATATCAATAAAGAAAATAGAAATATTGTATTGACATAAAATAAAACACTTGTGGCTATTATAAATCAAATTCCAAAAGCCTCGCGTTCAACATCTAAACCTATTTAATAAAATCATTGTTTTGAGTTTTCATCTTTCGCGATACGTCAAAATCGTACGATGCAACAGATTTTCCGCGATTTTCTTGCGGGCTTTTATTTAAATTAAAACTTTTAATGTTTGCGATGATCTGATATTATAATATAACCGAACAGTACCAGTATTTTGTGTAATTGTGCAGTATTAAATAAATATGGTTGACTTAAGCGGTGGTCAAGATGGGCCGCTGGAACATGCATTTTCAAATACAGTATTCATCATTCCAGGCATCGTTGTGGTGGGTTTATCAGGTAAATAAGCTTTTTAATTAAATAAAGTACAAGAAAAAATTAATATTATATACTTTATATATTTCCTCAAGCAAACATATGGCGTAATATGGACGCCGGTTTTTCATACAAAAGTACAAAGAAAATATTTTTTTTCGTAAGTTATTACGCATCGATAATTCAAACATTACTTTGAAATCAATATTTAGGCAATTTATAATAATATAGTTATTTCAATTTCAACATTTTAATGTCGTATATGCATTTATACTTGAAAACTATTTCGTACCCATGAAAAGTTAGCTAATGGATTTGACACGAAACTAATTGTGAAATTTCAATTTAATATATTTAACCGTAGAGAAGTACTAAGCAAATACAAAGTTATGATTTATTGAATTATTTATAGGTATATTACTTATTCCAGAAATTTAGAATGTTACATTATTATTGTTATATACAAAAAAATATATGTTTTAATTCTTCTTTAAGGATTTTATTTGTGAAAGGCAATTGTATCACTTCAACTGCTTTTTTGGTTTTATGCTACAATTGCCTAACAAAAATGCGAGAGAGACTCAATTAATTTATTGTAAAAAAAAACACATGAAAACCAAGTATACATAAAAGTCTTTGATACCTATTTTTAATCTTGAATCAAATATGTAATAAAAAAATGCATGACTTTATGCTGTACACCTGCTTTCATTCTACATCTCGGAAAATATTTTGTACAGTTTTCACCAAATCAATATGTGAAAGTGTATATCAATAAGTGAGTATTTTGTTTAATTATGTGTACTCTATGAGGATGTTTCCATTTTTATTCATTCCAATTTCTGTACTGCTTGTTTAAAAATATTTTAAACTAAAAGCTCCCTGTATTGAGGCAATAAATGAGTTTTATCAAAAAATTTATAACAAATTGTAATATAAAAATATTAACAAATATTGCTCAGTGAAGAAAAGTGTAAAACTATGGTAATGATAAAGAAAGAAGAAGCATGTAAGTCATTTGTTTTTCCATCAATACAACCTTCGAAAAAAATTTTTGAAGATTTCATGTGATAGCAAAAAACATAGTCACCAGTTGAGTTGAATCATAATATGATCCTTATATGAATCTAAACCAAAGCTCCACGTTTTCACTGGAATACTGACTGGTAACTGATGTATTTTCGTCATGTCTTTATGTCAAATAAATTATTTTTCTTTCTTTCTTTCTTCTTTCACGGTCCTGTCAATGAACATCTTATCGTTGGCAGCCCTATCTGTAGAGCCTGCAGATAGGGCTGCAGTCCGCAAGGCAGAAGAAACAGCCGTACACATAATGCTTGGGGGTTGCTAATTACAGAGCAAAATACTTGGATAAGCTAAAGTTTATAATTCTCTTTGGACTCTTTAAGTCGTTTATCATTTTATATTATTGTATTTAAACGTTTTTAAAAGAGCAACTACTCAAGTTTCTTGCCCGTCCTTCCCGGTAGATATAGCCTTCCGAAAAGAAAAAAAAAATATTTAAATGTAAATGACATTTGATAAGGGGCTTGAAAGAGGCCGATTTGGAAAATAAACATTTTGTCTTTGACTTTATAGTGTAACCAATTTTACACTATTACTAAGCCCTGGCTCTCATTTTTAGCTATCCTTCAGGCTGTATCTCATAAACTGTAATAGCTAGAAAGCTGAAATTTTCACACATATGAATTTCTGTTGCCACAATAACCATAAATACCAAAAATAAAGATTATTAAATTTTTCGAGTCTGACTCGCACTTGGCCATTATTCAAAAACTATTCCAAAATAAATTTGTTAATTAAAAAATGTTATAAAATAATACAATAATACCTAATTCGAAAAGTTTATAGTTGTTAAACCTTACTGATAAGTAAACATTTTAAATATTGCAAATAATATCTTTATTTGAACAGTTGGCTTGACATAGGTAATATTATTAAGTGGTCTAATTTATAAGCGATAGCAATTTAATATAGACAGATAAGATTTTTACAATCAATAGGAAATACAGCAATTTTTTGACTTGTATTTTGACTCTAGATTTCATTCATCCAAATTAAAATTATTTTTTAGTGTAATTCGCACTGAATTATTATTATTATCTTATCCGACATGTTCCATATTTTTTATTGTAAATGTTTGACGTCAAATTGAACAGAAATCGCGACGTCCTCTGTCTTACAGAACACATCCAGCGTATCCAATTACTAAAATTACAAAAGAAAGAGGAACATTTCATACAATTTAAATAAAAACCGCTACATTCTATCACCGACACCATACCAAACGAACACAATTATTATCTACAATCATTACAATTCGAACCTCATTACACAACGGACTCTTTGCTCAAAAAATCCAAGACAAAAAAAGAAAAAAACGAAATTCAAAAATGGAATCCGAAACGAACGAAGATTTGCAAAGAATAAGCGACATGTTGGATTCAGAAACGCCACCGTCGAAAAAGCAATTGTTGGAGATGTTGAACTCAGCGGAGATCGAGGAAGACGTGAGAGAGAGCCTTCGGAGTATGCTGACTGGTGACGTGCCGCAGGTGTTCGGCGCGTATGGCACGCTGCTGGGGGTCGTCTTCGTGTTCCTTATCTTCTCTATTATGCGTGAGTAATCGTTCTTTCATAGAGTATTGAATGTTCTATGGACTATAGACATAACCTTATCGTTCTTTTTTTGTAATCGGAATTTCGAATTATATTTTTTTCTTTTTATCAAAAACGTTTCAAGCGTCGTATTTAGATCATAAATAGGTTATGTATGATTTAGGTCGTATATAGTTACAGTCATGGAACAATTATGCTCAATTATCAATAAAAAACATTGAAATTACTCTTGGAAATCACAATCAAAATAAAAAACTCTGTGCTGTATAAATTACAATTAAGTTTTAATTTTTAAATAAAAAGAGATAGTAAATATTTCGTATAGTTATAATATTTCATTCAATATCCCGTATTTATAATGCATGCAATACCTGTATACATGCTGCAAATAGCCAGTTGAAGGGATAAGGGAAGGGAGTTTGAAAGGGATACATATTCATATCGTATCATATGGATATTAAAAGCACGTGTCTTGTCGGTCCTGCGCCTGATCTATCTCCGGTCATGTCGGTCTGCCGTCCCATCGGATTATGAGAGTGAAGGAATAGAGAGTGCACCTGTGTTCAGGGGATTGTGCACTATAAGATCGCAGGCTAGCCTTGGTGGCCAATCTCAACAGAGCTCAAGCGGTCAGGAGAGCTATTATTTTTAACCGACTTTCAAAAAAAGGAGGAGGTTATCAATTCGACCGTTTTTTTATGTACGTTACCGCATATCTCCGGCGTTTATGGACCGATTTGGAAAATTGAAGTGTGAACAAATTAAAAAAAAGTTATTTTCTACTTTTTAGAGCGGGGAAGTTGGTTCTATTTTATAGCAAAAATTTTATCATATTTCAAGATGGAATAAGTCGTTTTCATTTCTATCGTAATTTTAGAAGATTACCACTGTAATAAATTATACCGTGGTTGTACGATTTTTGACGTTTGCAGAAAGGCCTCTTTTAAATATTACACAAACAAATTTTCGTCATCCTTGAAAAACGTGTCCCGAATCACGAACAGAAAATGTTGACGTACGCCGAAGGAGATTAGGGACGCTGTCAGATTTATTTTACATTAACATTGCCATGATCGCAGAACTGTGGATAATTCATTTCTAGAGTTTTTTTTTATAATTATATATAAATTCAGAATTTCGTAATCCACGCGAGAGAAGCTGCGGCCGGAAAGCTAGTTAAAAATACATGAAAACATATTTGCAATATGACTTTTGACCCACAATTTCTAGATAACAAAATAGAGGTTTTTCGATAAGTAAATACGATAGTTGTAAATATTAATGACCATTATATTGCATTTAGTTTTATTTATTTTACAGTCGCGAGAAATATTGAAATATCTGTTTATAAACATTTTATTAAAAATACTAATATTTTCATAGAAGTAAATATCTAAACACAAAAGGCAAACTTATCGTCAAAACCGATCTCTTCCAGGCAACAAGTTGCTCTAGGCAATCGATATCAATAGCAGAACTTTCGTTTAATTAAAAAAAAAATGTGGTAGAGCAAGCAACGGAGCCAAATATTTTTTTGGCTAATTAAGTAATTAAGGACAGACAAACAAAATTTTATTCTCGCTTATTACATAAATATTGATTGGGGTCACAAAATTATCAGGGAATTAATATAAAACCGCATTTATCTTCGCGAATTCCACTTATCTCTTCGATAAGTATGTATTACGTGTATATCACTACATAGTATAAAACAAAGTCGCTTTTTCTGTCATGTGTCATGTTGTATGTCCCTATGAACGCTCAAATCTTTAAAACTACGCAACGGATTTTGATGCGGTTTTTTTTAATACATAGAGTAACTCATGAGGAAGGTTTTTATGTATAATATTATCCATTTAACCCGTGCGAAGCCGGGGCGGGTCGCTAGTAGATAATAATTGACTTTTGTATTTTTTAATTACTTACAAACTTATTTAAAAAATAGATACTTTAATCTATACTATTTTGTTAAAATAACAATCCGCATTTTAAATTTTACTATTTCAAATTAATGAAAAAAAAATTTTTTTTTCATAATTAACATTTTTTGCCTATGGTTCGTGAAAAAGCAGATATTAAAAAATTAAAAGTGAAAGAAATGCGTTTAACAAACAGAAAAAAATATTAAAAAATAATTTAAAATTTATGTTTTTTATAATTAAATAAATAGAATTATAAAATCGAAACAGTTACTGCTAGTTATCGAGGTAGTATACAGCAAAATATAGTTTCACTATGTGTTCTGAAATGAATACAATATTGATAACACATAAGAGAAATACAATTGCAAGTTTTATCTTATCAAAAAAAAAAACGAATTTGTTACAATTTTTTACTACGAAGTGTGAATCGAGATGAGATATCACACGCAAACAGTGTCAGTACAAAGTTGTAAAATCAATGAAAAATATAATAAAATTCTATTAAACATTCTAGTAATATATTGTCCCACTGATTTGGGGTCCTTTCATCGTTTTTTAGCATCTCCAAATTCACTGGAAACATCTGTGCTGGAAACAAAGAAAGTTTTAAAATTTGTTAAGGATTGTATCGATCGACGTATTAGTTAGTAGCTTTGTGTAAGTATTAGGTACGATAGTGCTGGCATACACAAAGTGTTAATGTACCTAATAAAATAAAAAAAAATAGTAATATATCTAATTAAAATATAAATTATATAAAATATTCAATTTAAATATTACTCCGATATCATGTTTTTGTTAATATTTTATTTGCTTTCAGCTCATGTTGGAAATCACGTATAAAAATCATTTATAAATTGATTCTAAACAATATTATCTAACGACCACAATTATCTGTAAATTAACAAATAAATGAAGTAATTGATTTCGCTTTTAATCTATGATTAGGTTCTGATTGTAACACCTGTGTGTTTGAGTATTTATTCAAAATGTAAGTACTTTTTTATTTGTTATTCCAATATGTTAGACCCGAAGTTTGTACCTAAATATTATGTTATTTAAAAAAATAAAAAAAATATATATACTCACATATACTTGCAAATAATTTCATAATTTTATCTTTTTAACGGCCGTTTCCAATATTCTATCTGTTTTGCTTACTAAAGTCAGACAAATCTATCTATTTGCACTTTGATTTCAATACCCTAACGACGGATACATTTGCTATGACTCTTGTCTATTTATTGTCATATAATCTGACATAACAATATATCCATAATCATTGATACATTATTGAAAATGGCCTTAAAACAACAACGTCATAAAAATGACGATGTTATAAAAACATGCCATTGCCACCAAGGATATCTATTGAGATATCTCTTACTAATCTACTTACTACTTTATCAAGAAAGGGTTTAAAGAGGTTTTCATTTAATTCGTTACTATCTTTCAATTTGTTATTATCATACGTGCTGTAAGCTTAAACTTCTACCCAAAAGTTTTAGGTAAATTTACCAATTTTTACGTATTTACGTATCCACTAGATAATGGCGGACGACCCCCTAAACCTGAAGAGTTTCATAACTGAGAAGCTCTCCGACTCCATGCAGAATGTCGACATCATGTCCCTTCTCCAAAACCTCGCAGCATCAGAGAACGCACAACCGGACATCAAGGAGAGATTGGGGAACATCATGAGTCAATTCTCTTCAATGTCTGATGGTGAGAAGCAGGTGTTCCTCGGGTATATAAAGCAGCTATTGTCCAAGAAGCTGGAGACGCATCTGAAGAACAATCCACCTGATTTGAGCGAAGTTAAAGAGGCTTTGACTGGTGCTGTGAAGGAGCAGCTGATGTATGGGGCGATCATCGTTCTGGTGGTGGTCGTTTTGATCGGTATGGATTTGCCTTTTATATATATGCGTTACTTTCTTAGTGAGAAACGATTTCAGTGCTTGTTAATAGTTTTATTTGTTTCAATACAAACTAACGTATGGTGCTGTACGGTTCTGTAACAGTCACAAACTAGGACATTACTCAGCATGTTGCAATGCCCTAAAGCTTTGCAACGCTGACTAACTCCTAATAATTTGACAGACACGTTTGGAGTGTCAGTACATAAATAATATATCGAAAATATTGAGGTATTAGGTTTTTATTCGTTGGGTAGACATAACAGGTTTCGCGCATTGTCTTACCCACTAGATAAATATGTTATACAATCTCGTAAACCCTCATAACAAAGAAGTTATCCGACCCATGTGTCCCTTTTCCAAAACCTCGCGGCTTCAGAGAACGCACAGTTTGATATCAAGGAAAGACTAGGGAACATCATGAGTCAATTCTCTTCAATGTCTCATGGCGAGAAGCAGGTGTTCCTCGGGTATATAAAGCAGCTATTGTCCAAGAAATTGGAGACGCATTTGAAGAATAATCCGCCTGATTTGAGCGAAGTTAAAGAGGCTCTGACTGGTGCTGTGAAGGAGCAACTGATGTTTGGGGCGGTCATCGTTCTGGTGGTGGTCGTTTTGATCGGTATGGATTTGCCTTTTTTATATATGCATTACTTTCTTAGTGAGATTTCAGTGCTTCTTTATTCGGTTTTTATACGTTGGAAAGGCATCACATGTCTCCCATTTTAGTATCTACTAAATCACGGTATAAGAACCCCTAAACCTCAAGATTTTCATGATCGAGGACATCTCCGACTCCATGCAGGATGTCGACTTTATATCCCTTCTCCAAGTCCTTGCAGCCTCAGAGTAAGTACAGCCAGAAAGGAAAGACTAGGAAATATCGTAACTCAATTCTCTCATACCGCACTCTCTGTTGTCTGCTCTGACGGCCTCGTTGGTTTATTTGTTAGTTAGATTACTAGCCAGCTAGCATCTTTGACTACAGATCAAGGGGTCTCGGGTTCGAATCCGGCTGGGTCAAAAAAAAATGTTATTGGCATTTTTCTAACAGAGAAATCTCAGTAACAGCCCTGAGTCTGGAAGTTGGCAGTTGGAACACCCCCGTGCCTCGGAGAGCACGTTAAGCCGTCGGTCCTGCGCCTGATCTCTCTCCGACCGCGTCGGTCTGCCGTCCCATCGGGTTATGAGAGTAAAGGCATAGAGAGTGCACCTGTGTTGTGCACTATAATATCTCCTGCGCAGCTGGCTAGTTTCTGTTGAGATTGAAATCGGTCCGAAAAGTTATAATTATTAGCTTGCTCTATCAACCTAAAAACATACAACGGATACAGCGGATATTGATAATAACTTATAGTTAAGTTATCAGAGTTTTTTATCAATCATATCTTTCTTAACTATGAGGATAAATTCTGCTCCCATTCAGTTCTTGAATTTTTTTGATATCGCGATCGTTATCGTATGTAATTTCGAAATAAATAATGGAAACATTAATTGGATTGTTGTTGTTTTTAAGTCGATTAGATTTAATAATTATTTCAATAATTATAATCACCTTTGTTGAAGTAAAAAATTACTTAAGTATTTTTGAAGTATCATAATTATATAAAAATTAAAAATACACTTAATTTTTTTTATATATTTTTTTATTTATTAATGAACATCTTGCATATTATATTCCTCAATATTGTAGTATGCCTTTTTTATCAGTTTCTTTAACATGAGACGAGCAGAATCTCGTGAATAAATTACATCTTTATGCGACTGCTCAAGAAAATAAGTAGAATACAAAAATAGACCACTAAGCGCCATGATAGCTATATTTGGTTCAGTTATTCAAAGGATAGCTCCCTTCAAACAGTTAGCAGTTTCGGAATTGAGTTTATTACTGTTCCGTTTGTAATAAATTGTAATAATATGGTTTACGCGAGTGTTAGTTAAAGAAGTTTAAACTTGGTAACTATGTCAAAGTCTTCAAATGGTCTTTAAACTCCAAAAAACACACAATTGTGATAAATAGACGGTAAATTCATCGTTGTTGCTAGACTAATGCACAATCGTGTTTTTTTTCTACACGTAAAATATTAAAAAAAAGTAAAAACCTATGAATACCATTTCCATCTCAAAATTATTCAAACTTTTTACACCGTACAGAAATAAGTACCTATTATACGTAAAATAAAAATCCGGCAAAGTGTTAGTATATATTTTCAATAGGTATATTTATTATTTCTTGCTATAGCGACAGCGGAAATATCAGCTTTCTTAATCACGGTTTATGAGATACAACCTGAAGACAGATAGACAGACAGATAGACAGACAGATAGACAGACAGACAGACAGACGGACAGCATAGGCTAAGTAATAGGGGCCCCTTTTTATCCTTTAAATTTAACCCTTAAAATACACACTATAAAAATCAGACAATCAACTTTTATTTAAAGATACATAATATCAAAACTCGCAAGTCACAGTATAAAAATACAGACCTACAACTTTTTATCGTCATTAAATATGAACAAATGACACAGTATAAAAATCAATTGACGGTGAATCACGATACCTCAATATTGTTGGCTACAGAAGTCAATCTCGTCTATGTACTTCACATTTTATACCTAAACACATTCCAAATTCCAAATCTCAAACTGATGATATTTAAGCTCTAAGTGGTCCGAGATAGCTCGAGATATCGTGTCGGAAAACCGTATCAATATGTGCGTTGCTCGACCGCAATTTGTATGAAGTTTGACTGCTATACCTATCTGTTTAGTAACGATACGTAATCACATTTAAATTGTTGCAATTCAGACCGGAGTTTATTATTAAAGAGTTATCTAAAAGTGTCGTACGGGTAAGTGATAATATTTTATACGATAATAATATTGTTTTGAATCGGTAATACAGATTATAAGAATAATTCACGTTGGGTTTATTATTTGTGAGAATGTTGAGATTGTCTATCTTTGAGATAAATATATCAGTTCTACTAGTGGTTTATGATAAATTGTAGAGTGATTTTTAAAGCTTTAATTTACATATAAATAATCTGCTACAATTATAATCTCTTTATTCATTTAAAAAATAATACACCCAATGTAAATTAGTCTTTATTTAAAAATATGACGGTAGTTACACACCATGCTATAGTTAGTACAACGCCATCTGTTATCAATTGTAGTAATTAGAATAACGTATGCAATTAATATGCCCGAGACCCGGTTCCTTTAAACGACGGAACGTGATAGTATGACAGATACGAATAGTTTTCACTAACGAATGGTTTTACACCAATCGGAACCAAGTTTTGGTTAACGCCACCTATATGTTACATGTTTTAACGCGAGTACTTTCCATATTGAATAAAAATACGGGCGACAGTCAGTCACCCGTGACTACGCTCGCTGTAAAGTGTTCTAATAAAATTAATGTATTATAATAATGTTTAATAAACTACGTTTTGAAAGAAAGAAAAGAAAGACATTTTTTATTATTCTTTTACAAAATATTTAATACATTAATACTAAAACTATTTTCTACGTAAAGTTAATAAAAATCAATTATTATTTCGAAAAATTGTTTAAAAAAAACTTAAAACCCGTATATTTATGCGTGAATTACGTTTAAAAATAAAAAACAAACACTTGAATCGTATTAGTCGTACAAGTAGATACACTATATCAAAGCTAATGATAATATAATTACATCATTGATAGTTGGTTTGTGGCCAAATGCTAGATTAAATTAAGATCGGTTATCAGGAAACTGCAGTGAAGGAACTACCATAAACAAATAGAAAATATATATTTGTTGAATGCTCAGTTCCTATAAAAATAAATAAAACATGTCGTTTACTTACGGACAGTACAATATCCTACTAGGCGTAAGTGTAAAGCGTTTGTATAATAAACGTTGCGTTAACATAACTACCAAAACTTGGTTCCGTTTGGTTGATTATTGTCCAGTTCCTATAAAAATATAACGAGTCGTTTTACTAGGCGTTAAAAGCGTTTCTATTATAAACGTTGCGTTAACATAACTACCAAAACTTGGTTCCGTTTGGTTAATTATTGTCCAGTTCCTATAAAAATATAACGAGTCGTTTTACTAGGCGTTAAAAGCGTTTCTATTATAAACGTTGCGTTAACATAACTACCAAAACTTGGTTCCGTTTGGTTGATTATTGTCCAGTTCCTATAAAAATATAACGAGTCGTTTTACTAGGCGTTAAAAGCGTTTATATTATAAACGTTGCGTTACCATAACTACTAAAACGTGGTTCCCATTGGTTGATTATAACCGCTCGCTATTGAAAACGATTCGTATCTGTTATACTATGACGTTCCGTCGTTTACAGGATCCGGGCCTAAGAGTATTACGAGTTACTAGCTGCTGACCCGCGGCTTCAGTCACGGTGCCTTTAGATCAATAAAAGTATCCTATCACCATCCAATTCTCTATCTGTATACGACATTTCATCAAAATCCGTTTAGTAGACACAGCGTGATTTACACACAAACATGACACTAAACAAGCAAACTTTCACATTTATAATATTAAGTAGGATAGTAGGATTTTGAGAAAGATGAATTATTGAACGTACAAAAAGGTCTCGGACGAACATAGACCTCTCCCTATTTAATACTCAGTCTGTAACAATAGCGATATGAAACAATGTCATAAAAAATACTAAGATTTTTTTTACTCAAACGGAACGATTAAACTAGGACTCTTCTGTCCGTCTAACAGTCTGTATGTCATGAACCGTTGTAGTTTGACAAAATTCAACATATTTATTTATTTATAACACTTTATTTGCACAACTTATACATTTATAATACATAACTAATAACTTAAGATAGATCATAATATAGATGTTTTTCTGTTACCGCTATAACAGTAAATACTAAAACTAATAAATATTTAAAGAGGCTTCCATAGATAATGAATCGTTACGCGAGAGTCCGACTCGCACTTGGCTATTTTTTAAAACATAATATTTCCAGCAAATAAAGTTAATTTAATGTTATATTATATTGACAAATATGAATACTAATTCCTAAATTATACAACAAAAACTAGTCATATTAAGACGGGGATGTACCTACATCGCATTATCAACTTATTTACTTTAGCATTGTGTGTGAATCTCGTCATATTCCATCAAAACATACATTAAAACCCGTCATAAATACATACATTTCTTATTTGAAATAATATAACAACATTCGTTATTATGAAATAAAACATAATTTGTTTGCAAAGAAAATGGACGAAGAACAAACCATAGGCAGTGTAGTCACAGAAGCGGTGAAAAATGCAGACGTCGTTTCTATGCTACAAAAAATAGTAGCAACATCACCCAACGACGAACAATCCGAAGAGATTCGAGAAAAGATTCAAAATGTTCTAGAACGATACAACAATATGGAGGATTCTGATAAAGAGTTGTTTGTGGGACAGTTGAAAGAAGCATTGGCGGCAAAATTGTCTATGAAATTGAAGGAAGATTTGTATGAGGATGGGCCGTCGTATGTGCCAGTTTTGATCGCTGGACTGTTGATTTTTTGCGTTCTTGGTATGATTTTATTTGGACGTATTATTAAAATAATTGTCGGCAAATTTAAAAATTGAATTTCATAAAATTTCTGCGACATTTTGCATGTTCATGGGCTGCGGTCAGTCACTGAACATCAGGTGAACCGCATGCTCCGCTTGCCCGCTGTTACATAAAAATAAAAATAAAAAAGTACGGAAAGCTTCACCCACGTGTATCTGACACATTTGTGCCATTGAAAACGATTTATTCTTTACGAATCGAACACCAATTGAAAAGAAATTTCCTCTATACTTACTAAAAATTTAGTCATAAGTAAAATTCGATAACAAATATGTAATTAGGTAGGCTAGGTAAATAACCTTAAACAATTTTACACTAAATTTTTAATGTCATCTGTGTATTTGCTTAGTACTTTTACAAATCGTCTTATTTGCAAATTTGACACATAAACTATATCTGTCATACTTATTTAGTTGGAGAGGATAATCTGTGGCATTCCTTCGTATCATTCGGCCTTAACTAAAAAAAGTAAAAAAAAAACTTTTGAAAGCATTATAACTCTGTAGTCTATACATTTTTTCAGTATAGTTTCTTTTTATTAATGATAATATATTTTTTCAGTATTCTTCGGCTACAAACTATACAAATCGATAAAAGAAAAAGAGAAGAAACGAGAAGAGAAGAAAAAGCAAAAGCAAATGAAAAAGAAGAAATAAATTATTTTGAACGTTAGTTCAATGCGAATTTTAATGTCTGAGATATTTGTAAATGTATAGAATTTTCTAATTATTTTTGTAATTATTATATAACATTTTTATCGAGTTATTAAATTATATTCCTCTATTGTTATAGAAAGTCAGTTTATATGTAAAGTTGTCATGTCTTCATGAAATAAAAATATCTCAAACATTACAATGGAAACGACTGATGTAATTGTTTAATAAGTTAAATATATTTTTATTTATTATTTGATTTTTTATTTTTTCTAAATAAAATTGATTTTAACCTTATTTTCATACACTTTTTTTGGTTTTAGTTAATAACAAGAAAATATTATAATGTTATCTATTTCTGAACGAATATGAGATTTTTCCTAAAATTCACTTCAGTAATCTATGGATTTATAATTTCATACTATATGAGTCATATAAATTTTGTTTTTTTTTTTCAATATATTAAGAGTAAAATCTTTCACATGTGAGACATAAAAAGTCACAAATGATTTGAGAAAAAAAAAAATTGCACTCAGCATAAAAGTTATGCCAAGTGCCGAAATTGTACATACAAATTTAATAACAATAGAACGAATTTTATCGCAAAGTAGGATTTGAACCTGTGTCCTTAGGTATATTATGCAGTATTTTTTCTAGCGCTCTAGTCCTAAAGGCGCAATTACATTGCTCGTTAAGTCGGTCGTGAAATGAAATTCTATTTTCTTCTTATAAGATTTGATATAACGACCAATGATACTTGTCATGCAGACTTTACAATATGCATTATGAAAATGTCTCACACTCCGAATGCCAGCGAAAACGATTATATCAAATCGAGCTGTACGACGTGAATCATGACGCATGCGAATCCCAACGACCAATGTGAATATGCCTTAAGAATTGCTGAGTAAGACACATTTTCTGCATTATATATGTTAATATGTACAGTTGACGCTGCATATTATAAAAAAATACTCAAATACATTCATATATAGATTAAAAGTATTGGTTTAAAACCATTGAGCCAATCTAAACCTTGCCTTCCTAAGCTGTCTTAGAAATTCAAACGTTATAATAGAAAAAATATTGAATAATTAAAATTCTAAAAATATTTTACTTAAATACAAAAGAAATAAGCGGTCTATATATAAATTCTAAATAGCATTTTATTTAATTACTATTTATAGAGTATAGAATAACTTTATCAATTTATTTTTATAAAATATATGACCTAGAACTAATGTTACCAGAAGTATGTTGATGCAAGATGTTTTAAATAAATGTTTATTTTAAATGTAGTTTTTATTTACGCCTACTTCTAAATAAAATTTTAAAACGACAGCAGGTTGATATCCTTACTAAATTATTGATATATATTATAAATACGAAGGTAATCTTGAAATTCGTCTAACTTAACCACTTTTATGAAATTTTATACAAATATTGTTTGAAACCCGAGGAGGACATTGGATATGGAACCATGGGGCACAGATAATTAATTTATCATAATTACGACATCACAACAGGCTTAGCGAATGAAATAATAGGTTTAATAAAATCGTAGGTAATTGGTTTTATAATTTATATTTGTTTTTGAATAGATCAACAATAAAATTTCTTGTTGGTTTTTCTGTAGAAGCTGCATTCCGAGTAAATGTAAGTAAACAATTATACCAATTCAAAAATGCATCAAGTTTGTATATTTTAGGTGTGGTGCTAAATAAGGTATTTCAAATTAAATTAATATTATATGTGGGGAAAATAAAGCACAGAAGTAGATTTATAACAGATCTCTATTTATTTACATTTTAATGCATACAACCTAATTACAATAATAAAAGGCCAAAACATCAAAATTGTAATTATGTGATTTCTTAAAATTTGTTTTACAGAAATTTTGTCTTATTAACCATACACGTCATATTAATTTTGTGTAAATACATACAATAATAATGGTAACCAATTTATAATACATTAGATTTTTTTTATTTCTTTGTTTTTTTGTCAGAAAACTTGTTACTCACATCAATAATGCATGGTGTACAATATATATTACAATTAATGCTTATTAAATAGTTTAAAATTCTATTTTGAATATTTGGTATAGCTCGACATATTTACTCTATGGAATATAAAACAGAATAATTCTATGATTCTATACAAAAGATTTTACAAGAAATCCTAAAAATATTCAGAGAACTTTCTAATAAAAAACAATTTCATACAATTTTATTACATATGTCCATATAGCTTTACGAAAGGCGCATTTGCACTGGCTGTTAGTTTCATTGGACGTTATGCCGAATGCCAGTCCTGTACACGTTTATCCATCGCTTAACAACCAATTTAAGTGCAGCTTTATGACCAAATACTGAAGATATTCAAGTTTAAAGCACTGTTAAATGTCACACTGATACTATAACTCTAATGAAGATAGAATTATATTCTTTTTAGACAAATAACTGTTGAAATATTCACAAAACTCTATTTTATCTTAAAACATAAGTAAACTGGAATAAATATTTCAATCACAGTCTAAGTCATTTATATGATATAATGACACTTCTTTATTAATTATTCAAAGTGTGAAAAAAAAACCCAGTACTAAACTTCTTCCCACTTCCTTATATATCCTTATCTTTACAACTGCCTGACAGATTTCGATGCGAATTCTTTAGGTAAGGTTTTTCTTAAGGTAGAGTGATTCACTATTTATAAAGATATTACCTATTTATAAAAGTTTATTCAGTAACACACAATATTTTCACTGACACTTTCCGTTCTACTTCACTAAAACTTTCGTCACTATGTTCAAAGACCCCATACATCATATGTATAACCCAATTATTAAGGTTTTTTGAGTCAAGTATGACACATTCATGGAATACTTTCAACGCTATTTAACTAACACTCTGTCACTAAAGTTAGAGATTGCATACATCATACGTATATCCCAGTTATTAAGGTTTTTGAGTCACAAAACAATACTTTCGCTTTATGCTTTCCACACTAACACTTACACCCGTATTCTAATACGTACCTTGAACATTCTGCAGTTATATCAAACTTATAACTTAGAATACTCAATAATATTTCTCAATGTCATATTTGACGTAATCTTAGCCATGGTATTAGAATACGGGTGTTAGTCACTATAATCAAAGATCCAATACATCATATGTATTACCAGCTTATTAACATCTTTTTGAGTCGAAATAGTACAAGATCCTTTACAAACGCTTTCCACAATAACACTTTGTCATTGAGTTCACATATCCCATAACAACATATGTACATTGTACATCCCAGTTATAAAGGTTTTTGGATGCCAAATAACACTTTCACTTTCCACTACCCACACTAACACTTTGTCACTAAAGTCACAGATCCCATACATCATATGGATAGTCCATATGTCAGTCGTACGCAGTCACTTCAGGTATGGTCGGCTCCACCTTCTCCGGGGAACCCTCAGCTTCTGTGTCTGATGATGAGTGGGATTCATCTTCGGTGGATGACTCGTCTTTCTGAAAAATATAATTTTTATTAGTTAAATATATATAATAAGGAAATAGTATAAAACATATGAATAAATAAATAGATAGATTCTTTATTTTTTACCAGCTAATATGATAATACAAAATAAAATACATTTTGTTTAGAACTAAGTAAAAAATTGGCGGCCTTATCGCTTAAGGCGATCTCTTCCAGGCAACCGCTAGGTGAGGATTTGCAAAAGAAAAAAAAAAAGAAAAGTCGAGAGTAGGTGGTGAAGAAAAATAGTATAAAAAGAGATGTGTGTGATGTGGAATAATAATGTATATAATATCAAAGGATAAACATAAATAATTTTACTTTACGTAGTATTTTTAAATCATATCTAATATTAAAAATACTAGGTAATGTGGCGTTTTTACATGACGAAGGCTCCGAAACTACTAGACCGATTAGAATGAAAATTTGTACAGAGATTGTTTGAAACCTGAGAAAGGACACAGAATAGCTTTTATAGTAGAAATCTTACGGGAACTGGAGATATACGCGGGTGAAGCCGCGGGACACATCTAGCACTAAAGAAAAGAAAGAAACATTTATTTGTAACATTAATAATTATATCTACGGAATATAGTGCAACACTAAGAATCATATTTACTAAATGTAAGTCGTACTGATCATAAAATTACTGTGAAGGTAGATGATAAAAAGTAGTGTTGGCAAATGGTATAAAAGATCGGTGTCGCTATAGAATGAGGACAGTATTGTACGTTAGCTTGAGGCTGTTACTATGCTCGAATAATGAACCAAAAGGTATAATACACTGAAACATGAGAAGGGAACAGTTTTATTTAGTGCCTGAAATAGCATCTCTGGACGTTGGAAAGGAGTATTTGTTATATATTTAATTTTTATTTTTATTACATACTTTAAACATCTATGAGTTTAAACGTAAATATAAAGTTACATATTAAAACAAAGAAATAGTATCTTTTTTTTAAATAAAATACTTTTTAAAGGACTTCAAACGCGGTCTATTATCATCTTTCAAAAAGTATTTTATTCAAAATGGAAAGTACTCGCGTTAAAACAAACACAAGATTATACTTATCACCTTTAACGTAAATGCAGTATACGCCGGTGGTCCAGTATGGTATCTGCAAGTAGCTGACGGTAAAGGTAGTTTAGCGACCGGCTCTCTGCAAGGCACCCCACCTCTGGAGTCTCCACACTGTTTGAACAACACCTGCAAATAATAAACAATTTCTAATAATTTATCTATACTAATATTATAAAGCTGAAGAGTTTGTTTGTTTGTTTGAACGCGGTAATCTCAGAAACTACTGGTCCGATTTGAAAAATTATTTTAGTGTTAGATAGCCCATTTATCGAGGAAGGCTATAGGCTATAATATATCATCCCGATATTCCCACGGGAGCGAAGCCCTGGTGCGCAGCTAGTTTAATATATTTTATTTATAATATAGTTCACCTTTAGAGCCATTAATGTGTGTTATTAAATGAAATATTGTTCCAATATATATAGTTTATTTCCCTTGAATAATACACTCAAGTATAAGATAAGTAAAATTCACAATGGAGATCTTTATTAACGACTGACTTAAGCCCAGTTCCTATAAAAATAAAACGAGTCGTTTTACTTACGGACAGTACAATATCCTACTAAGCGTAAGTCTAAAGCGTCTCTATAATAAACGTGACGTCAACATAATTACCAAAACTTGGTTCTGATTGGTAGATTAGAACCGCCCAAGGATCAGATATTTGGGTGTTTAGATGTTTGTATGTCAATAACACTTCACTACATTCGAAACGCAAAGAAAGAACGCAAGAAACTTATATATCACCTGTTGCCTATCATTCAGTATATGTTTCAAGCAATGTTTCGCCGCTGGTAATGTATGTATCGAGCATCGAACCCCGCCCTCTGTGAATGTGCACCTGCCTTGTGACGGGTTACCGCGGTTCGGGTGTATCTCGTTCGCCTGAAATTTTATTATATAGAAATTGATATATGCAAAAATGATTTTGTAATTTTTTTTGTGTTTATTTTCTTGGTATATAGCTTTATTACTAACTAGCTGATCCGCACGGCTTCCCGTAGTATGTTATATTTATTATCCCGTATGTTATATATGTAGCCTATGTTACTAGTGGATAATGTAGCTTTCGAATAATGAAAGAATTTTAAAATCGGTCCAGTAGTTTTTGAGCCTATTCATTACAAATAAACAAAGAAAATTTTCCTCTTTATAATATTAGTGTAGATATATTTATGAGAATTAATACAATATTAAAATGTAATGGATAACTAACTATAATAAAGTACTACCTTCATAATAATACAAATTGATCTATACATATAATATAATAAATAAATATGTTAAATTACTCACTTTAGCGCGCTTTTTATGCAACTTTCGCGCCAACACAGCATCGACGCCATGTTTTTTGTGATAACCGGCATATGCCTTCAGTTTGCGCAGTTGCCGCCTCTCTCTCACTGTGAGCGGACCGCTGCGGGCTTGCGTGTTGATGCTGCCTGAAATAAAAGAAACGTATATTATTATTCTTATTGTTTTGTGACTATTTGATGGAAATGCATTTTAAGTATTGAATTTATTAGACGGAATTAGTGTAAAAGTCTTTAATTCAATACTTAAAAGAAGAAAGATGGGGTCAAATAGTCGAGTTTAATATGAGTATACCCGACTGGTATCAATGAATATTCTTGATTTATACATTACAATGCGGGGTTTTGCTTAGAGAAGGTACTATTGACTAATTTCCCACACCATTAGACATGTGGCGTCACGTGACGTCACAATTCTTAAATCGCGATGTTGAAATCTTCCACAGCTAAGCATATAATATACCACTTCCAAACATCAATCCTTGGGGCCGGCTAGTCCTGTGGTTCAGACTGGTCGAGGATCCTCCAATTTCATCCAATTACCATCCTCCACCGTATTATTCCTCCAACGAAATTGGAGGATCCTCGACCAGTCTGAACCACAGGACTGGCCGGCTGTTAGGCCCCGAGGGTTGAAGTTTGGAAGTGGTATATAACTAGTCTAGCCATAAATTCTGTTACTGGCTGTTTAAGTCATTTTAATAAGATATGTAATTTGAATTTCGAACAGGAGCTTCTACGATAACAAAATATA
>LQNK01000042.1:80850-98424 GCA_001586405.1 Phoebis sennae | reverse complement strand
CATTAACATATATTTTTCACTATTAATAAACATATATAAAACTTTCAAATAAAATTATTTTTTTAGAAATAATCGGATATTTTCTTTGTAACAGAACTTATGGCTAGACTAGGTACTTACTAAAAGGATCCACAGCATGTGTGATTGGTTCATGATCAGCCGGATCGCTCACTACAGACACTGATGAGGCGCATGATGTCGTCCGCGTTCGTTCTGGTCTGAAAATTGCAGTAAAGGTCAGAATGGCTAGTCAAATAATATTTTAATCTTAAATTTTGTACATGGTTTTTATAAGTTATGTACATGACATACATGCAACAACATGCATACATGTCTGTGATATTTTTCTTGTATTCTATGATACACAAAATATGGTTTATTGTGTTTATTACACATTCACATATATCAAACAATATGCTTTCATTGTGAGTATTAAAAAACATTGGATTTGATGAAATTTAAGAGGGCTATTGTGGGTTTAAAATTTACATTTTTAAATATGTGACAAAAACTGTAATTAATATAAGAAGTTTATCAATGAAACTCCTCTGACAAACATATATAATAAAAAAATATCATATACTCTCATTAATTGATCTTCCATAACTCCTTTTCTATATCTGCAATCAATCTTTGGAACTCTCTCCCTCCCCATATCAGAGCAGCTCTAACTCTTAACTCCTTTAAATCTCTTCTTTCTGAACACTTTCTTTCTTTGTGATATGTGCAATAAATTTATATCCATTCATTAATTATAAGCGATAATCCTTCAATAAAATCATGAAAGTATTAATTGCTTACCTAATATAATGTTGCAACTGATTGAGTAATGTTTCGCTAGTGGTCACAGGTGGTGGTGGGGCCGCGCTGCGTTGTCGGTTTTGTAACGCTGCATGCGCGTGTTCGAAGCACAAACTGAAATGATAAACGTACAAATTAAATCAATTTTATTTTTACTTAGCACCATAGAGAATAAACCCACTTGACAGACAGACAGACGGACGCCAAAGTGACCCTATAAGGGTACCGATTTTGTCTTTTAGGGGTTTGGAACCCTAAGAAACACATAACATTGAGTAAATATATAAAAATGTCTTAATAGATGGTGTTATCTTTACCAGGCCTTTACCTCTTTATAGAATAGAGCGTAATGAGGTTGTCTATAAATACATAGACAAATGAAAAATTCGTTATTGCTACATAACATATGACTTGAGAGATATGAGGAATGGGGCAGAATCGCTGGCACGTGGATTTACTCTTGGGTTATTTACAGAAGCTATCAATCGGACATGAGCACACATATCAACACTTTATCGCTACACTTTTAGCACTTGCATAGTCACACATTAGTCTCCACAAACGCACCACATGTTCTCTATCAGCGGGCGCAGGCAGCGGCCAGGATGTGACCGCAGTACTAGCGACATCACACCACAAGTAAACGACGAATAGCGAGATATGGAGACACTAAAAGGACACTGCTATCAGGACATTTGTAACAATAAGACATTTTAACAGCAATATAAGGATCTCTAGAGGTCGAAGCGTTCTCTGGAAGAAAATAGACCAAAGCGGATCTGAGAGCACTTTTTACGTAGAAACAAACATATGATAAATCGGTGTATTTAGTCCAGGGCTATTTATTGGAGCTATCAATCCCACATTAGCACACACATCAACACTTTATCACTACACTTTAGCGCTTTCTCGCACACATTAATCTTCACACAAACGCACCCCTATTCCCTATCAGCGGGCGCGGGCAGCGGGCACCGCTTGCCACTCGCGGTCACGTGCGCACATTGGCGGTACGGCGCGCTGCTATCGGCCAGGATGTGACCGCAGTACTAATATTGTGTCTATGTCTACTATTGAACATACTATGGGTAAATGACGAAGAAAAAGACTGCTATCGGGACATTTGTAAGAAAGACATTTTAAGGCGTATAAAATATGACAACAATATAAAGATCTCTAAGGTTCGAAGTATTCTCTGGACGAAAATGGGTCTGAGAACACTCTTTACGCAGAAAGGCGTTCCTTATAAGACACTTATAGAGGACATGGGATAAATGGGATACAATCGCTGGCACGTGGATTTACTCTAGGGTTATTTACAGAAGCTATCAATCCGACATTAGCACACATATCAACACTTTATCACTACACTTTTAGCACTTTCTTGCACACAAACGCACCCCTGTTCTCTGTCAGCGGGCGCGGGCAGCGGGCACCGCTTGCCGCTCGCGGTCACGTGCGCACATTGGCGGTACGGCGCGCTGCTATCCGCCAGGATGTGGCGCCCGCAGTACGCACGACCCGATACAACGGGCAACGGACAGTCGTACGCGCGGTGACCGCATGTTCGATGACGGGATGCGATCTCCTTTTGTAACTGGAATGTAAAATATAAAAAATGTCAACCTATTTTATTTTCTTTATTGGAAACAACACAAAATAGTAAAAAAAAAAGAGTAATAGTGTTAGTAATGTTACACTTAACCCTTATCCTAAGAAATTTTTATGTCTAAAACATAGCATATTTATTGCTGCCAGACACATTTAATAAACAATTTAAAATGGTATTTTAGAAAAGTTAAGTTTGTTATGTATGGGATAGGACGTAACCAACAACAAGCTCTCATCTTAAATGTTTTGTTTTTCTTAATGTTTTATGAAAAGTGATGGTTTTGAACTATTCCTATTCATTTAATGTGCACAAAACCTAATAAATGTCAAAATTATACCTTAATTTATATACAAATTTCTACCACATAAGTGTAGTAGAATCATGTTAAAATATAACTTTATGTATCTTTGAAATTTTAAGTATTTTTGTATACAACTGCATCAATTATGATTAAATTGACTTGAATGAAATTACTTAATCACATATTACTTTGGTCAAAGTCAATAAAATAATTAAAAAATGACACTTTTACCACTTAATTTGAAATTAGGTCAATGATAAAATTGGAATTAGCTAATTACATTATAATTACCTAATAGCAATAAAAAAAATACTGTGTATAATAAAAGTATTAACATCTTAGACATAATGACCAGAAATTCAACTATTTAAAGAACAAAATGTCATTTATAATTATTTTATAGATAATTCATTAAATTGGCAATGAAAAGAAAAATAAATCTCAGTAAAATTCATATAAAAAGCATGCCTTTGTTTACTGCTAACAGTTAATAGATGTTGGCCATCTGTCCCAAAATTTACACAAGTTTTTAATTAAATTTGTAAAGATACATTGATTCTTTCATTTCTAAATCATAAAAAAAAAATCTCTCTAAATCATACCATGCTTATGGCAGTAATACAACTCTTAAATGTAATATTATTTGCAGTTTTGTAATGTATTTTTAATTTATTTTAGTGTATTACAAATCAATTATTTATGTATCTACAAGCTGTGCTCTTTTCCCGTAGCATTTTTGTAGGGATAAAGGCTATCCTACTTCCTACCCCAGGTTTCAAACTATCTCTGTACAAAATTACATCCAAATCAGTCCAGTAGTCTATTCAACACAAACAAACAAAAATCTAATCTTTCCTCTTTAATATTAGTATAGATAAAATTTCCAGTCACCTCAGCCCTCAACCTCTCTTCCTCTTGTTTCTTCACCAGTTCAGGGTTGGGTGGTTTGATAGACTTCACATTGGTGATCCGTATGGCCGATCTCCCCCCACGGCTGAGCATCCTGACTTTTGGTAGGTGGATAGCTTTCCTTGGCTCTGACATATCACTTGGTGACGAATTAACTGAAATAAATTTGAAATTGTTTATGTAATTTTTTAATAACAATAAGTCTCTGATGTTAAGCTCAATAAATGATCTACATATATTTAAAATTGTTTTCTCATTATTTATTTAGCTAAAAACAAAACATTTATGAAATGTTTTGTCAATATGTCACGAATCAATCTGTAAAAGCTTTGCCTTTTTATCCTTAAAATAATTTGGTTTATAAATATTATTAAAAATAATATTAAAAAATACACCACTAATAGAGAACCTCCCAGTTTTGGGAAGACCTTAGCTACTGCCATATGTACTAATTGTATTAATTGTTTATATTTATTTTATGGAACTGCAGGCAAGCAGAGCATGTGGTTCACCTGATGTTAAGTGACTGACCGCAGCCCCCAGGTGCTAATATCATAGATGTCCATACATCTATAATATTAAAGTGCCGCACTGGCAAGGCATTTCCTTACCAGCTTAAAGGAAAGATAATGGATAAGGAGAGGATTAAATATGGGACATTGAGAGAGGAGTGGAACAGGGTGGGAACACAGGCCGCCTGCAATTGTGTAACACTCTCAGTATTTACAACTATTTTATTGCTGAAGATGTTATGCAGCAGAATTACCCTCTGTCGCCTCTTACGACACTCATGGGCAGAAATGGGATGGTGACACATGTATTTCAACCCGTCATTACACAAGTAGAATCGGTTATCTTGGGTATGCCTTGGGTACCAATGATAAAATTTATTAAAAATTATGCATTAATATGCTATCAAATAAATATGATAATTAGAGCCAGGGCCATATAATAACCATTTTGTCTTTTTGATCCCTTTTCTCTCAAGGATTTAGAGATATAGATTAATATTGTGTTATCTACGATTTATTTTTAATTTAAAAATTTTATCATAAAATAATTTACTAGTCTAAAATACTGAAAATCAGATAAATTAATATGCTACCATATGGAGAACTACAAGTGTTAGTTATAATAGTTTTGGTTAATTCGTTTAATTACTTACGCTCCGATATTCTTATATTGTGAGATTCGAGATTATTTTTATTCTCTCTTTTAATTAAAAACATATTTCAATTGATATTCTTGAATATTTTTCAAGTAATCAAAAAATAAAACAGTATAAAAATTAATACTTTTCAGTAATTACAACTAAAGAGGGACACGTAATGACAATAATTAATTAATATTGGTAATGAATAATGATACTGAATTGAATTATGATCGAATAAACCAATTTCTTTCATTCGTTTTCATATTTTCATTCTCTGTGACCGCCAAAATTACAAAACTGTATCAAGTTGTATACTAATTATTTGCTAATTGTCTTAAAGATAAAATTATTCATTTTCGATAACAAAACATGATTCATAAAAATAATTAACTAATTTACATGTAATAATTAGGGTCTTAAGTCATTAGTAAGTAGATTTCTTAAAAAATAATCATGAAACATATTGTAAACAGTGGCGGTCGGCCATTTGCACCGTGTGACAGTGAATCAAGGTGCGTTTAATTAAAGTACATTTTTCTGTTTAAATTTTGAGTTATTCGTCGTAAAAATATGTTCTAAACAAAGAGAAACTTTTATACTATAAAATGAAATATAGTGGAATAGTGTAACATACCTGTGCTTGTTGCAGACCATCATTCTGTCACCGGAGACCTTGCTTCGAAATCACTGAAATTTTACAATGGCGGCCGTATAACTATACATGCATAGATAGATAGTTAAAACAAAAATTTTACGTAACATTTATGTGCATAACTAGTGTATTTTTAGTTTGATATATTATTCAATTTATATTTAGTGGACAATTTGATTGTTTTAATTCAAAAAATGGTATATTCTATTTTATAAATCACTCAAATGTTAACGTGTTCTACATCCGTTTGTCGCTGTCATAGCGCTATCCCTTTCCCACTCACGCACATAGACGGAGAACAACTCTCCGTCGTGCTTCTTCGTACACAGTCATTGGAACATCCGTTCAATGGCTGGTGGACAAGAAAAATGGTATTTTACAAAAGAGCAACTACAGAATTCACCAAGCAGAAAATGCGGTTTAGATGCAGATAAAGAATTAGCATATCGGCAGCAGGCCGCAAATTTAATCCAGGATATGGGCCAGCGGCTTCAAGTGTATCCTTTTTCAATACGTGAAGTTCAATGTTTTTGTCGAGTCATGTGGGCTAAAACGTGCTAAGAGTGTCTAAACAGTGTTTTATTTATGAAAACGGCGTTATTTCGCGTTAAAAATGCTGTGTGATTGATAAAAAGTGTAGTGCTAAAGTTTTTGTGAAAAAAGCCATGACGAAATTAACATGGGTTGACGGCGTCAGGTCACTTTCGCTTTAACGCTTGGGATTTCCCGTGAGTATTCTCGATTTCTAAGAATAACAATCTGTCGAGTTGATTTTCCTCGTCATTAATATGTGATTAAAAGAGTATATAAGGTTAGGACGCGTGATGCGTGTTATTTTTTTTTAGGTCAGTGCACCTTGATTGACAAACGTAGGACGCACAACGCCTGCGTGATGACGTACGGTCCATCCGTCTGGCTCCAAAATTAACCGCCTTTACGGTATTTGCGCGGTAAAATGATTCACACGTACGTTTTCCTAGAATCGGCACGTGTATTTTGCGATAAGAATGTTTTGCAGTGCATACTACGCAAATAACGGTTAATATTGCGAATCTGAAACGCAGTTGTAAATGCGTGTTGTTTTTCAGTAAAGATGCTTTGAGATAGCCAATATTAGCGTTCTGTTGTTGACAGTTATCTCGCTATCATAACTCTAGTAAAATTTTAAACATCTGATTTTACATATGAAAATCAATATTGAATGCTACATCTCCCAGAACTGATAATATTTCATCATTCCATGCATCAGCATTTCCCAGCTTCCCTTACGGTATTTTAAAAACTCACAATGCTTTTTCTTAGATCATAAATCTATCAAAATATTTACTGGTAATCTGTTATTTCTGCATTAAAAACACAACATAAATGTTTGTATATTCTCCATAACATTAAAATCCATAAGTCACAGTTTTTACCATAGTTTATCCTTAAATTTTATCAAAATATACCTTTCAAATGCCCCAAAATCTCAACCTTACCTGGTTGTATAGAATAACAAGGAAAAAAAGTGACTCAAAAAGCTTTGCAAGTGAATCACCTGTCAGACCTTTACAATGGAAAGGTTCACTACCTGATCATAGAATTCCATACCACCTGAGTACCCAACTGTTGTCATTACACTTGTTGAAGTATTTTTTAATGTTCTTCATACATGCCATTAAATATGTGTGCATTGCTTTTGGTGTAAATATAATCTAATACTTTGTCATGAATGTTCATTTACTCTCACTTGTTAAAATTCATCAACCCTCGTTAGAGCTTGTAGAACATAAACCACATTTTCTTGTATCATGAATTTGATCTTGCTATGCATAAATAATGTAGGGTTATCTTCAATACATATCATGCATACAATAAATATATAATTTAATGTAGTTTTGTCATAATAATGTTTATCATGACTGGTGTGTGTAGATTACATGACAATATAATAAAATGATATGTTAGGTGGTCCGATTATAAAGCAGTGACATTACTATTATCTAATAATAATAATAATAATAAATATTCTCTAATTATTTAAGTAGTGCAAACAAAATACAGATAACGAAAAAGTATAATAAACTTCCTCTATATCAAGTTCAGGTAGAATATTACAAAACTCTTATGAATTTACCAGTATATGTCTTAATTGCTATTTAATTACGGAGGTAATTAATAAACAATTTAACTGCCTCAGGAAACATGCACATTGTCAAGGTTAGTATATAGTCGTGTGACCTTCAGAATGATTAGAATTATCAAAAGTCAATGACCAAAGATTATTTTCGTGTGCTCATATGTTTTATGGTTAGCATGTTCGATTCGGAAGGTTATTATGCTAAATTCAATGAGATATTATGTTTAAAATAAACAAAATTCATACTAATTCTTATCAAGCTACTTTGTCATGCCAGAAGAAAATTCCCATGTGTTTCTGTCACACATATCTTGGTGACAAATTTCATCTCATTATTGGAATTTCATGTAATTCTTAACTAATTTTGACATTTATAGAGAAAAATATTCTATACATTCATTAATTGTAAATTTCTCACTGTGACCAGGATTTCTCTTTAGGAAAGTTTAATCTTATTCTCTTTTTGGGGTGTCTAATGTCTATACCTTGTCAAAAGTCAATAACGATTGTGGTCTCCTGTCTCGGTCGCGGCGCGTATACCTTATATCCTTAACACTAAATTACAAACAGATGAATAGGAAATTTCCAGATATGGTGTGTAGATGCAATAATTGCAACTTATAATCACTATAATTATTTGTTCTTGGTATATTTCCTCTGAGGCCAAGTCCAATATCAGCTTTATCCTGTAAGATGGACTTGAGTGATAAAACCATGTCTGACTTATGGTTAATTATGTACAATTATATTGGTCATGGTGGCCAGTCTCAATAGAGGCCAGCCAGGTACACAGGAGATATTATAGTACATAAGTATGTGTGCAAACACAGGTGCACTCTTTATTTCTTCACATTCATTTTCGATAGTACCTGATCTTGGTTGTTATGGTCTGCTGTCCCATCGGGTTGTGAGAGTCCACCTTTGTTTGTGCTTAGACTTGGGATATGTATACATATAGTTGTTCCAAATCTATTAAATTATATGTAATTGTGAATTCTTGATGTCCTTCTGTCTATTTTTAGTGAAAAAAACTAATATAGTCCAAACTAGTGTAGTGTAGTATTAGACATCAAGTATACAATTAAATATGTGCATTTATGCATTTGAACTTTGCACAATTACTATACAAATTTTCCTCATACAAACATAACAGTATGACTCAAATAACAAAATATTTGCCAGTACATAAAAATAATCACTTCACAACACTGAGTCACTATTGCACCATGATTATTGTAACTAAACACATGGTGATTAGTAAAATTGCTTATCGGTGCTATTGTATGTAAAATAATACTTTGTTATGAACTAGCTGTGCCCTGTGGTATTGTCTACATAGTAGCTTATTGTTAACTAAAGTACTTTCTATAACCTTTCTCACCCTTTTTCAAAATTCATTAAGTTTTGAAGATTAGCATGATTTAAAAAAAATACACACATATTGACTGTTTATAGTATTGTAACAAGCAAAAACAGAAAAAAATAAACAAGTGTTAAAATTTTAAAAACTTCTTTGTGCATACAAAGTAGTCTAATATAAATAAATATTTATTCTTTAATTAAAAAAAATTGTTAATTTGCAGAACTTATATTTATTAGACTTAGCAGTCATTAAATTGGAATGTAATTTATATCCATTTTTTTTGTACTGTTATTTTAAGTTTTTATCAGACAGTAAAAATATATTTGATATCAATATCTATATTCCATGAGATATGAATCTCATGTTGGTCAGATATAGCACTGTCATAATGATACCAAATATTAATGATATATTATGACCAATAACAGTATAAATATTGAATTAAAGCCTAGATCTACTAGACAATATCTTCAATAATGTTATAAAGATGTTAGTAAACTTTATTAAATTAAATCTATTTCTGCCAAGATGTCCCAATACAATCTAACAACCAATAAAAGTATCTTTAGAATATTCAAATAAATTAAGTTAAATTAATATGATTATATATTTACATCTATTACCTTAAAAATGATTATTTGTTAAAGCTAAACTAAAGTAACCACCATAAACTTGTATCTTTCTAGTACAATATTTAAATCATAAGAAGCAATCTTAATAGCACCATCTCTTTACTAACATTATTTCAATTAAAACCTATTTTACCTCTGACCTCAAAAACTAACCTTTTTTTGTATGAATAGACGGATCCAAATATTCTCATGGCAACAAGGCTTTAGCACTTTGACCCAATTTTTTGTGCAAACTTTCACTTCTTAGTCCACCGCGTAAGGCCTATACTTATATGAAATTTTTTCTGAAGATTTCTCTTTTGACTCTCATTAGTCATACCCAATTTGTTTGGAGCATTTTGAAGTGCTATTTTGAATGAAAGAATTATAAAACATATATAAAACACTGATAGACACTATAGGATTTGGTTAATCAACATAATATGCATTATTTTAAAGATAAACTTTTTCATTATTGGTATCTTAATTAATAAGGTTTTACTTGTCTTGTTACATTGTTGTTAAATTTTCATGATGAGATTTTTAATACAATAAAATTTTTTAAATAGATGCTGAATACATTCTAGTTCATCTCCTACTAGCTCCGCGGTATTAGCCGCGGTTATTTTCCGTTACCGTAGGATTTTTGGGATAAAAAAATCCGTTCAAAATTTCATCCAAGTCAGGTCAGTACTTTCGGAGCCTGTTCAATTCAAACAAACAAAAAATCAAATCTTTTGTCTTTATATTATTTATATAGATTTTGGATAATTTATTTCTTTAAAAAAACTATAAACTTGATTATACTAGAATTCTGAGATGAAAGTCTTATATTTATAGTTATTTTTTTTTATCCTGTCAATTTACATATACTTCATTTATATTATTAATATAATGGTAACACAATTAAATGCATATTATGTGAAATCAATGTCCATTCCTACATTATTTTTAGACGATCTGTAATTCCTTTACTATTTTTTACGCTAGAGCAGGCAAGGCGCTACACTTTTGTTAAGTGACTAACCACAACCCATGAACATCTACAACACAGTTTCTTTGTGCCCCACTAAGAATGGGCATAAGTAAAGTATAATGATGGGAATTTGGGATTATTTGCATGTATTGGGACTTTGCCCATGAGCATCAAAGTTTGCCGACTTGAAGGGGAGGGGATAATAACTGATGATGATGGGAAATTAGGATATATTATGCCCTTTATAACACACAAGAGTTTCCTCAACGCCCCCCACAGATCACAGCTATGTATAAACACGGCGATAGTGTACATGCACCGCTTCTACGCGTTCCACTCGTTTACGCAGTTCCACAGGAACGCGATAGCTGCGGCCGCGCTGTTTCTCGCCGCGAAGGTGAGAATTGTACACTTATTTGATTATTGTACACTACTTTTATATGTATAGGTGCAATGTAGTAGGCCTAAACCAGGGGTTCCCAAACTTTTTCCGAGTGTAGTTATATGTTTCGACGCCCTCGTGTTAACGGGGGGTGAGTTCTAGTTTCAAATGGGATTAAGGAGACTGATAATTGGGACGAATCAAAGCGGGGAGGGGGGGAAGCAATGATACTTTCTTGCGACGCACAGTTTGGTAATCCCTGGCCTAGACAATTGGTACAAATGTTATTGCAATGGAATAACATTGCTTCTATTCTATTATATTCTATGCAATAAGGTGCAAAGTTGCCCGTAATATTTTCTCTTCAACAAAATCTCCTTTTCTATTAATAATGTATTAATTTTATCATCAAACAATATTTTTCAGTTTCTTAAATGTGCTAAATGTACTTTTGGCTTAGTTTACTAAACTAATTTCAACAATCATTTTATGAAGAAAAAAAGCACCAAGTCGAGAAAATAGTTGTAGAGTTATAAAAACCATCATTAATTTGTCAAAATATTTACTAAAGCAAAACGTTTATTTTCAGGTGGAGGAACAGCCAAGAAAACTAGAATATGTAATAAAGGTAGCGCACGTCTGCCTCCACAGAGGTGAGGGTGTGAACGCACTCACCTCTGAACAATACCAAGAACAGGTGAGTTATTAACCCTATACATTAAACACAAGTATTTAACAAGTGTTAATAATACACACTGATGAAACGATTATTTAGTATAATATGTTGCTCATATGCATAAAAAAATTAACGGATCTTTTCTTATTAATTGTAATTCTGATTATAGATAGATTATTATCTCAAATCAATAACCATTTTCAATGATGTATCAAAGATTATAGATAGATTGTTATCTCAGATTATATGATGTAAGATTGACAAAAGTCATAGCAAAGTCTATCCATTGACAGCATATTGAAATCAAAGATTTGTCTGACTTTAGTAAGCAAAACAAGGGATAGATAGAATATTGAAAACGCCCGTAAATCTGTATTATAGTATCTTGAAATATGACATTTTTTTTAATCTTTATTAAAGACCTTAGTCGACTACAAAACGACTATGTCGGTCTATAAAAAAATATATATGACATTATAATTAACATTGACAAAACATTACATAAAAATTATGATAACTAGTGTTAATAATATCCACTGTGACGAGTGCAAAAAATTATATTTAGTATAATGTATTGCTCTTTTACACAAATAAAAATAATAAATGCACTCACAAGTGCCAATTATGATATAACCTCTGTGTTTAATACAAAGAAGGTTTTATATGTTAGTTTTTATTATTAGGGTTCCGGACATGACAAAATCGGAACCCTTATAGGATCATTTTGGCGTCCGTCTGTCTGTCTGTCGAGCATTTATTTTGTAGTAACGCCATCTGTTGAAATCATAGTTACTATTTTAAAATTGATAGACATACATAGAGCAATACACAACAATAGTTAATGCTTATTACAAAGTTGTTATCTTTCCATTTTTATCTTGTAATCTGTAACAGTATTGGGAAGGTGCGTGATATTTCTAACATCACGTTTTGAGCTTTGATTTGTTGATTATTTCGTTATCATCGCTCACATATGGATGATAAAATTCTAATTCACTTAAGTACAGAATATTTAAATAAGGAAGATCACCAGCTCAGTCAGACAGACTGAATTAGAAAAATATTTTCTATTCCTAAAAACTGTGCAGTTAAGGTCACGTCTATCCCCATCCCGTGGGATTTCCTGGATAAAAACTATCCTATGTCCATTCGAACAATCTCAGTACAAAATTTCATCCAAATCGGTTCGTGGTTTAGGCGTAAAGAAGAGACAGACAGACAGAGTTACTTTCGCATTTATGATATTTAATGTGGATTCCTATTCTAAAATTAGTTAAAGCATCCGTCTTTATCATAATAAATTTTAGCAGAACTTAGTATTTCTTTTAAAAATGTTTCTATTGTGGAATACGCTAAAATATAAATTATAACAATAAATTTTTCAAACAAACAAAGAAATTGACATCTTTTTTGTAGACTTTAAATAAGGACATTGATGTTTGACTATGGAATTAGATGGAAACTCCCCATTTCAGGCTCAAGACCTAGTATTCAACGAGAATGTTCTACTACAGACATTAGGGTTCGATGTGGCTATCGACCACCCACACACTCACGTCGTACGGACATGTCACCTTGTAAAAGGTGAGACGTGCTTCCGTACGGTATCGAAAGTAGCGTAAACCGGAACGCATCGGGTGGCAAACGTCAAAATGTGGCGGGAAAACGATTTGGTCGGACATGTTGGTTTTTGAAGTGACTTCCATTTTTGAATGCATGTGCTTTGGGCGGGATTTGGGTATTTTATCGTTGTTTTTATTTATAAATCGAATAGGCACGATATATTTTTTTTCCGCAAATTATTCTTAATCTATGTTGCCAGTTGTGGCATTTTACCATTATTAAAAAAGATATTCGTAGTTGAAATAAAAAGAACATTTGTTTTGGACATTTTGTCTTGTCATTCTCATTTTGTCTTATGAGAAAAATATGAAATATCTATAAATTATTTAGAATAAGGTCGTAACGGTTCCCGAAAATCGAGACTGTGCACAGGTTTGTCCAATTTTCCTTATTAATAAAAATGGAAGTCACAAACCAAATCGTTTTAACCAAGTCCAAAAGCCACGTCTCCATGGCCAAGTATGAAATGATGAAGGTATGTACAATGTAGTTGTTGTATTGTATTGCATCTACCATTCCCCTCCCATTCATGTGCACATTTATCGCTTTAAAACCTTAAGAAGAAAAAATTATGAAAAATATTTTTTATATTTTGATTATAGAATAATATGTTTTATATAAAAGTTTTAATAAAAATACTTAGGATTTACTGCAATAGAAACTTGTATAGACATAAATGACTATGCAAAAAATTTATAATTTATTGTATGAATAAATATTGCATGATGCTTTTATATAGATACATACATAATTAATTGCATTGAAATGATGTAAGTAATGTATGGAATTTTCTTTTTTGATTATGATAAAAATTCTGTTTTAAAGATAAATGTTTTCTTTTGTTTTTGTTATTGATTAAACAATAATTCTACTTAATTGCACATATTCTTAGATGAAAGAATTATTTGTAAATATGCCTTCATCTTACATTATAAAGAAACACTTCTTGTCAATAGAAAAACCATCCTTCTCTTGCTTGCAAAATTATTACTGTTATAATATACGACGGGACTGTCATGTACTCTGTTAAAGAAGTCCCTAGATAAATAAAGAAAATATTATTACTGTTACGATGTTTATACGATGGGACTGTCATGTACTCTGTTATAAAAGTCATAAATAAATTAAAAAAAGTATGAAATATATTTTAAAACATTAAAAATGTAACTACTCATAACAAAGCATTACCCCTCACTTCATCAAGCATGCATCCCATACAATTTTTTTACTTATTTATAACCGTTTCAACGATTTAATTGTACGTGTCTCATTTTCAGCGCCAAAAGACTTGGCACAGACGTCGTACTTCATGGCGTCGAACAGTCTCCATTTGACGACCATGTGCTTACAGTACAGGCCGACGGTGGTCGCGTGCTTTTGTATACATTTGGCTTCGAAATGGAGCAACTGGCAGGTGAGCAGTGAATTATTAATTACTAGCTTTCCGCCCGCAGCTTTGCTCGCGTGGACCCGGCAATTCGAAATTTTCTCGCCGTAAAAACCATGCTTGAACTTCAACAAACATTAAAATAAAAGAATTGTCCAAATTGGTCCAGTCGTTGTTGAGTTATGCGCTTACCAACACATTTTGCGATTCATTTTTATATATAAGGATTGAGTGTTTAAAATTGAATTATAAAAGTTGTGACATTTTACCTTAGTATGCTTTTTTCTTTAAAAAAAAAAAGAAAGAAAAAAAATATACTTGATAGATTGTATTGTTACTTCTTGATAGAAATACATTTTGAGTATTAAATTAAAGATATTTTTACACTATTTATTTGTAAACTTTATTTAATTACCTGTAAGTATATTAATTTTTAACTTATTTAGTTATATAAATAGTGTAAAAAAAATCTTTAATTCAATACTTATTTTATCCAAGTGTTTTCAAATTGTGTACAAAATCATGCTTACAAATTACATGTTTTAAAAAGGTGACACTAGGGATTAAGGTTTTGAAATTTCTGTCTGAAAATTCCTTTTAAGATGAAACACATGCTTATTCATTATAATTAATCTTTTTGTATAAAATATAATACCAAAGTCTCTTAGGCAAGGCAAGGCAACATAAATACTATTTTTATTATGGAAAAATGTTGATAATATTAAAAAATAATTACATTTAAATTCTTATAGTAAAATAAATTGTTTATTTGTATGTATTGTGTGTGTATCTATACTATTTTATACATCTATTTATGTTTACACTTTGATCTGCCTCTTACAATACCTTTTCCTATACCAGTGGGTTGCCTGGAAGAGATCACTCTTGAGTGATAAGGCTGCCCTCTATGTTGACTGTTTCTTCTATATCTTTTTCTCTATTATAAAATTTACTCTCATTATGTCAACATGAACAGTGTAAATAAAACATAAATTATTATATATCCTTTCTGATACAGATACCACAATCACACGAAGGCAGGCACTGGTTCTCGTACGTGGACAGAACGGTGACCACGGACCAGTTGGAGCGCTTGACCGCTGAGTTCCTGCACATATTCGACAAGTGCCCGTCCAGGTTGAAGAAGAAGATGATGACCATGTCTAATACCAGTGAGTGGTTTGTTTTACGTTACGTTGTTGAAATAGTACCTAGAAATTGTTTTAATGTTCAGGGAAGGAATAACATACTTATGTTTAGTGAAAACCTTTATTAATTCGTTTTTGTTGTTATTATGAATGATTATAGGAAGTGACACGTGATTTTCGATTGAATTAATAATTTGTCAACAAAACTAAAATACTTGCCGTATTTTAGTTTTGGTATTTCATTTATTTCAATGGCCGATTGTCAGTGTGAGAACATGGCAAACAGTGAAATAGTTTTTCAAAGTATCTGTTGATAGCATAACTATAACTAGGCATGTTATATAGAGTGAGCGAGAGGCGAGCTTCTCATGTTTAAGTCAAAGTCAAACACTTTAAACTGTTAGTCTAAGGTATTTATTGCATAATATATATAATATGGGGTGTACAAAACTTGTCTGTTACCTGAAATAAATAAAAGTGAAGTCAAAATTTAGCGTTACTTCATACAAGACTGTGCATCTAAGATTTTTATATATCAATGATTGTATGAGTACTGTCAGGATGAAATAAAACCACTCGACTGTACGGGCCAAGAGTTTTATTAGTACTGAACTTATTGTCAACTAAGTTAATAATGCAAGCATAACAAAAAATGTACGGCGTAGCCCGTACAATGATTATTAATTTTCCCTTCTTATAAATGTTATTTTTTAATTTATCAGGCGGTAGTTCGCCAAGCGCGCCGCACCCGTCGAACTCCATGTCCAACTCGCCGTTCGACAGGAAGAAAGAACATACGCTCGCGAACAGCGACGAGATTGACAAGTCTTTTGATAAGGGTGAGTAATTATACTGGTATTTAAAAAAACAATCTGTTCCCGTATTTCAACAATCGAGTTTCCGCTCGCTTAAAATTTGGATTCCTTCGATTGAATAAAAGTATCCTATCACTTAAGAGCATTCGCTCACTACCGAGTTTTTGTAGCGATGCAATCGCGCGTTTCTGAAGAGCGCTTTAGGACCATAGCACACGGCGTATTTTATACGCGCAGGCGAAGCGCGTATTAGGAACACGCATTATCAGCGCCGTAGACGCCGATTGTTGCGTTTGCATTGATACAAGTGCGCGCATGAAGCGCGTATACGCGCGTACCAATGAGATTCGTTTAATTTGTTTTTTTTTTTATTTTTTAAAAGAAATACTAAAACCAGCGTAAGCAGGGTTGTATCAACGAACGCCATTGTACACCTGGAGAGAGAAGTTTGGTCAAAACGCAAAGGCTACGAGGAACTTCAGCTTGTACACGCGCAGTAGAAGCACGTTTCACGACCGCATTGTGTGCTTAAGTTACAAGGTTGCGTTCAAATCTCGTATGAAGCGCGTATACGCGCGTCATCTGCGCGTCGCCTGCGCGTATAAAATACGCCGTGTGCTATAGGCCTTAGCATCGCTACTTACGTGCTACAGTTTGCACGCGCTACTGCATTTTTGTTGTCTTCATTCAATTGTTTTTGGTATAGTAACGTTTATTTAGGATTTTCGCATTTTAGAAATAATTTGCCTTAAGTTTGTGAAGAGTGTAAAAACAAATAAAACCACATAAATTGTAGTCACAAGAACAAATACCATGACATATATTAATCCAGTTTTAATTATGACATACATTAAATCTAGTTTTAATTATATTCTTTTATCATCAGAATATGAACGTGAAAGGCGTCGGCAACAAGCGCCCGGCGGTTACGTACCGGCAACCTCACAACCAAACCAACCGCAACCGCAGAAGATAGACTTCAACCTGTACAGGGAGAAGAGAGAGCGCGAGGAGAGGGAGAGAAGGCAACAGGCCATGCAAAGACC
>LQNK01000042.1:61189-80030 GCA_001586405.1 Phoebis sennae | reverse complement strand
AGCCGCCGCCGCCGCTGTACTACGGCCTGATGGACGGCTACTTCTACCAGCCGATGTACCAGAGCCAGCCGCCGCTGCCGTCTGTACCACCGCCGGCTGTACCACCACCACCACCGGAGTGAACTAAATTAAATTTTTAGTTTAATTTAGTTTGGGATTCGTCAATTGTTTTGTGCGTTTGATGGTCATAAAAGTAGGGTAGATTGTTTTGTGCGGTTGAAATTTTTTAAATGTAGGGTAGATGCAAAAAAAACGAGTAGTTATGAACGATATGCCGAAGGTTGTTGGTACATGCCGATAAACAGTTGAATATAATATATGATACTTGAAAAAATATATATATGAAATAGATGTTTGGAATTGTTTTTTAACAGATTTTTTCGGACATTATTTTTATAGATGTCCTACAAGTAGGAAAATAAAATAAATTAATCTTGTTTTTATATGCTAACGAATGAAAGACCTATATTTAAAAAAAGCGGAAAAACCCATTAACTCAATGTTCAGAAACATTTTTTTTGTTACGGTACAGATGTACCAGATTCAGCCTGCATTTAAAACTTGATGGTCCTAAAAGTAGGGTAGTCGCAAAAAAATCGGGTAGTTATGATACATATGCGAAGGTCGTTGTCATATGACAATGAATAGTGGTGAAAATAATCTATGAAACTTTCGATATAAAAAATAGTATAAACTCGACGTTTGGATTTTTAAATGACTATTCAGATTAAGAATTCTATAAAAATAATAAAAAAAAACTATTTGTCATACAAAGTGCAATATAAAAATTACATCTATAAAAATTCGAAATTTTCCTATTTATAATTGTTATTGTTTAAAGATTTTTAACGCAAATTGGTATTATATTATGTAGAGAACAATTGACGAATTTTAATCTAATTTAAATTAATCTAAAGAATTACAAAACTAGCTATCAATAGTTCAAATTAGTTTTATTATTTAATTAATTTTTTTACATATTAAGGGAATATTTATACAAAACGTATTTACAATGTTTAGTAAATAATTTTGAAACTGTTAAATATATAGAACTATTAGTTCTAAAAATTACATTGAAAAACATTCGTAATTTACAATAATACTTACATAAATATAATATAATAGTTAAGTAATGAGACTAATTTGAACTAATGACTTTAGTTGATAGGCCATGCAATTAATACTCTTTAGTCCGAATTAATGATAATATCATTAAAAATAGATTTCAACTTTGCATATAGTAAGGTATACTATACTATATATACTTTGCTCTTTGAAAAACATTAAATACATTTTAGATTTTATAAATTATACAAACTATTAAAAAATAGTGAAACTATAAACTATTTATTCTTTAATATAGTTGACTAAACGTATTTTTTGTCTCGGCCACGAGTGACCTGTTAATTTATAGTTTTAGAAACTATTATAGTTTTGCTAGATTCATTAGTTTTTGTTAGGTAGTTTTACACGCTAGTTGGTATATATGTTTACCATTTATCGTAAGATTTATTTTCGTTATATCATAAATATTTATTTTTTAAGAATTTATCATCTCCTTCTTTATTAGCTTAAAACTAAGTATATATTTATATTTTTTCGTATTTTTAATAGTAAGTGCATCGGCCAATTCTATCTGTACAGGGTATAAGGTATTTAATGAAAGTCTTTTAAAAAAGCTATTTTCGTCATTTATCAGGCCAATAATTAAATTTGAATTCAATGATTCTTTTAATATTTTATATAAAATAAGCTATATAATTATTTCTTTTGCGGTTTTTTAAATTAAAATATGACGAAAATATCACTATTTAAGTATAAGATAAAATATTTACATAAATATCATATACATAAATTTACCATTTAAACATACCACAGTTATTTATAATCTATCATGTTTATATTCTTTAATGTTGTCTATGAATGTTGCTTGTTGTCTTGTATTGTCTATGGTATTTATAGCTATACACTTAATATTTGTATGATGTATGTCTGTATACATTTATAATAATACATTTGATGTCTATTTACACTTTATGATCTAAAATATTTATAATATAAAATCAAGCTTATTGTATTTTTAATAATATATTCTAACAGTAATCATAAAATTATAAAAACATTTTTCTCGCAAAAATATTGGTTTTTCAAACGTATCTATCAGTTAAAAACGTTCCTATATATAAATATTTCTTGCAAAATCATAATGCTATCATGTTGGTGCTTTTAATGTTAAATAAAAAAAGAAATAAAACGTCAATACGTCGTTTATGTTGGTCAAATAAATTGATCTGTACATCAATTTCTTTTTAATAATTAGTTTTACGTAAACATACGAAGCTCATACTGCCATTAAATGTAAATATTACTATATTTTTCTATTCGTGTACATGTAATGTAAATATTAAGTGAGAATAATTTATCGAGAGGAACATTTTTGTTAGTTTACGATAGAACACATTTACCATTAAGCTTTAAATAATTAAGTTGCTTGCTCAAATCATAAAATAGGTAGGTACAGAGTCAAACTCTATAAGTGCTAGTAATACATAGACACCTTTCACTGAGCTACACCGGTGCGCGAATGTCATCCGTTTGTGACAAGCGTATGTGTCTATGACTGCCCCGTTGGTCTAGTGGTTGCATCTTTGACTACAGATCGATGGGTCTCGGGTTCGATTCCTGGGTGGGGCCAAAAAAATAGAGATTTTTCTAACCAAAATGTCTCAATAACTTTGAGTCTGGAAGTTGGCGGTGTTGGAACACCCCCGTGCCTCGGAGAGCACGTAAAGCCGTCGGTCCTGCGCCTTATCTCTCCGATCGTGTATAGACAGTGCACATACTTGTGCACTATATCTTCTGCGTACTTGGCTGATCTTTGTTGAGATTGGCCGCCATAACCGATATCGATCGAGGAGGTATTATGTCTGTAGGTATGAAGTTAGAAGTTTACACACGAGTTTGGTTTCTGTACCTTCCTATTTTGTGCTCAAATTGTCAGGGTAACCTGTAGGAGCGGTTGCTCAAACTATAGTATTAAAACGCGTTTTTAATACGTTAATTAATGAGTTGAAGTTGCGATAGTTTTTTGTTTGTTTAATCTATTTCTTTAGTCTATTCTTTACTTGTATTATTAACGAATTTATATTTCGAAATTAATAAATAATACCTAACTAAATTTATCACATGTTAACTTTTAATACTATAAATTTCGAGTATTTTAACTCATGTCGCCAACAGTTTCACTTAAATTTTCTTCAAATGACACTATACTTTTAAATTTTGTTTTCCTCTTAATAGTTAAACTGTACACAGATCGTTATAGAACAAAAGTTCAATCAAATTTAAAATTATTAACTAGAAGACTTTAGGTTTGATCAAATTTTATTCAACTCAATAGCTATGTTGATTTTATCAAAATTCGCTGATTTACTGGTGTATCAAATGTATTGTCATTTGATATTTTTATACTTGACGATATCATAAATTTTTTACCAAATTGCAATATTAAAAATAGTACCTTTTACTTTAAAATTTTGAAATTGTTGCTTAAAAGAACATCTTGATACACCAGTATAAAACTAAAATATAAATAAGCTAAGAATTTTCTATTTATCAAAATTGTAAGAAGCTATTTGACTATTAAACATACATTAAGCTAAATGGAACTTTATAACATTCAAAATATTTACACACATGCCAAAAAATATTATTTTTTATAACATTTTGGATCTGTTTTCAGAAGAGTCAAATAACTTTTATAATCATGTTAACAATAAAAATCAATAATTTGTTAAAATTACTTGTACCTTGCTAAACGCAACGTTTAGAAAATATAAGGTCAATATATTTGTATAAATTATATGTTAGATTTATCAGTAATAATATTAAGTAAAATTTTGCGTTTAGACGGGTCATTAATTATTTATTAGTAGTAAAGCTATGTTAAAAAAATCATTGATCAATTTTAGAACCTCATTATAGAAATACGAAAAAATTAAGAGAAATTTTAATCACCCAAATTTTGTAGATTATGATCATTATTTTTACTTTCGTGGTTATTATAAATGTACAAATAACATTTTTCATATTCCGAGTTAAAATAATCAACTCTATTTTTTCCTGAAAGACTTTTATATGAAACGTTTAAAAGCGTATGATAAATCTGTTATTCGTACAATGGGTGCCATTGTTGTTACCATTATCTTTTAAATCTCTATTAGTAGTTATTTTTTGACATATTTAAACTGAAGTACTTAATGTGTATTTTCGGTTAGTTGAAAAGTTTTATATTTTGTTGAAATGAGATTATCATTCCATTACATGTAGTAATAAATGTTGCTCTATAATGACATGTAAATAATATATTTTTAAGGTTTTTTATTTAGTATTTTTCGAGTTGATATTGATAGTTTCAAAATTAAATATCGCTGGGACTTTTTGAATTTTATTTTTGTTTATTTCTCCTTGTATCGTAATTTAAAATTGGGATAATTTCTCGTTACGATTTGTGATCATTTTTATCGTGACCATGATTTGAGCAAAATTGACCACAACATAGTGACCGTGACGTCATAATTTTTTCTCTGTCACGGTCGCTATAAATATTAATTTAATATGTATTTTTTACACTGTTTGCATGTGTGTAATGTTGCTTTTTACACTTTTTATTTAATACACGGTTCTAAAGCACCGGTTGGCATTACATTTCTCTTTATTTGGCTGTTATGTTTATTTGTTTTTATTTTCTAGATATTTGATGATGAATTTTCGACCCTTTATTGTGTTTTAAAATGTAACAGCTAAATGTAAGCTTGCGCGCAGCTGTGTATTTCGTGACCTATATGGGGCTAGAGAGCTCGGTTTCAATAAAAACTAATAATTGGTAAATGGTATTTGGAACCGAGTTTTCGTTTTGGGATTTCACAACATAACTCCCAGGTTATCCCTTGCTTTACAAAACTCTGGTGGCGGGTGTTATTTCATAGTTCTAATTGCTGGTGCGATGTTTATATTATTTTAGTAAATGAAAAGCGATTAGAACTTTGAATGTGCTATTACGCGCGGCGGTGTTTCACCCGTTTTCAATGAGGGTGCCTTCAAATATTACCTAAGCAAACTTATGAAAGAAAAATAGTAAATGTGTTTTTATTTTGCACTTTGCGAAAGACTTCTATTTTTCTTTTTTTTTTTTAATGAAAAAGTTCTCGTTTTTGACGAAGTCTGTTAAGATTTTTGAAAGTTTGCTTACGTAATAGTTGAAGGCAGCCAGCCACCGCCGCGCGTGAGCCCTTGCAGCCTCGTTAGGAACGACGACACACGCTGTGCGCTCACAACGGCTCGTATTCGCAGGTCGCCGATACTCTCGGAAACGGACAGCCGGGCAAGTGACGTCACCGCGACTCTAGCGCTACGTGTGTCGACGTTCCTCAACAACAAATGGACCTCACTAGTGTAGTGTAACGGTTTTTTATATTTTTTTCTTTGTTCTTTTTTTGAAAAAACGGTTTCGAACGCTTTGGGCATTCTTTTCTCGTTCGCGATTGGACGATTCATCGCTGGCATTTAATTCTCGTGTTCAGTCTGCGGTATCCAGTCGTTTTGTTACTCATTGTATATTAAATATTTTTGTAATAGACCCATTATGAATACCTCTCAATATGATAGTTTTCGAGTGATGAATTATGTCCAAAATATTAATCTGTGTAAATATGATATGGAAATTAAATGTATTAAAAGTTAATTAAATTTGTAAATAAAATAATTACTCGTTCATGTAACAGCCATTTGCTTGGACCTTTATTATTTAATGTTATTTTAGATTACGGGACTAGTAATATTTCATTTCGTATTATACTTGACTACAAACAGATATTAGTTTTGAATGTTTGTGTGGTATAACAGATTATAAAATAATATTAAATAATAAAAGACGACGTTTATGCTAAAGCCCGTGTTTGGCTGTAAAATTTATCTTTAAGTAGTCCAATATTGACTGATTATACTACAGACCCGCTTTGCTCGTTATGCGTAGGTATTCAATTAGAGAAATCTAAAGAGATTCGTGTATGAGCAATAAGTTTGTTGTACAAGTTCCTTAAACGATAGCGGTTTCAAAATAACACCATTTTTAAAGTAGATTTAAGAGTTTATAATGTTTAATTAATGTAAGCGCGCTTTGCGTTTTATAAACTATTTAGATTGAAATGGAAAGAGCTATAATAATAGCCGTGTAATGCTTTATTATGCAATATGAATGTTTTTTAAACAATTTTCAATGAAACGTTCGTCGCCTGCCTAGTTTGTGTACGGTATTTGATGATTTTCAAAATAATCATAATATTTAATACGGGCATTAAGAAAATCGTGTAAAGGTATTGTATGTTAGAATTTAGGGAAGGCAAGAAATTGGGCCCTTGAAATGTATAAATTTACTCGCATAAGATTAACGTTTGTAATACATAAAATTCAGTATTTTTTTTGCATTTCCTATTCTGAGGCGTTATATAACATTCACAGCTGATAGTTTATATAAAATAACTATCTCTTGGTTTAAAAAAAGACTAGCTATTCGTTTACCCAGATCAAAACTAATGAAGATTGAGAATTTGCCTCTTAAAATTATACTTTTACTATAATTATATTAATGTATTCGCAGGCCGGCGATATCGTAACGTTTTCATATGTTTGATACTACCCACAGATACAATTAATCGACTTATAGAAATTAATAATCAAATTAATGCAATATTATAAAACACCAATCATAAAAATATCTCATCTTGATACAGAAATAAGAAAAAAGGGAGTCAGAGAGAACTCACTGGACCGTTTTTAAACAAAAAAAAATACATCTGATTACTTTAATAAATAATAAAATATTTGGATTCTTGTAATTTTGAAGTTTTATTATTGTAAAGATTTTTCTTCGGCAGGTCCAAGGAAAATTCATATTACGACCATAAAAACTTCAATTAATAAATTGATTTTTGTTTAATTTATATATATTCTTAACAGTAAACATCAGATATTTTCAATATTACATACATATTAACATCATTTTGATCATTCACGTCCTGTATTTTAACAAGTACAAAAATTGTTGAACCTACACCATTTCATCGTAGTCAAGTTTTTTATAAGTGACTATTCTTATGATAAATTAACTAGCTTATAAGTAAATAAATGAAAAACTAAATAAAAATATTAATTTAAGACGACTATTGCGAACAAAGAATAGCTGAATAGGATAAAATAGCTTCATTTAGATAACTTTTATTTATGTATAGTTTTAATTTAGCTAGGTACAGTTGAACATGCCCAAAGAAATAGCAATTTGCGTATTGTTTTTGCAAAATCGTCTATATTATGACAAAGTTATATTTAATTAAATTTAAAAAATTCAAATCATAACAGCTAACTCGATGTGTAAACAATTCTAAACTTGTTAAGAATTTAGATAATTATTCGTTTAAGATAAGTAAGAATGTATATTTTGTAAAATCGAAAAAAAAATGTCCGTGAAGTTGTTAGAGTAAGGTCTTTTCACTGAAATGGTCACGAATATTTAGTTAAAAGTAACCATTTTAGGAGTGTCTGAGCAAAGTGGGTCTGTTTCGCTAATACATATTTACTGCAAGTTCGTATAATACATATAAATTGATGTGTACCTCTGTGAGTTTTCTCAACCATTTTAATTTCTGATGCATTTTTATCTATCCGATTGTCTGATCAGATTGTTGGCTCGAATATTTCTAACAACATATCACTCTTAAAAACACTCAAATAATCAAAGTTCATCTAATTTTCTGATCAGATCATGGGCCAGTCCATACTCTACATTAATTCAGTATTACTCATTGAACAAACGATATAATTAAATATATAAAAGATTCATAGAGGTATACATAATTTAACATTTGAGCATTATAGGTTAATAAATCGGCCGATTTCTTAAAACATGTGATATGACAGAATTACTCAGGTATATCAAGGTTGTATTCTATAATGTTATTGTATACGTAATCGTTGGTATTGCGTCTGAGTTGTATTATAAGAGAAAATAAATGAAATAAAAGTAAGCATCAAATTGCTCTATGAAATGTTTCAAATATCCGTGTAATATAGCTCAGACATGGCAAAATACGTTCGGGGAGCCCTGAATATTTTATTTTTGCTTAAATTGTGGTCACGAGCGTACGGGTGACCCATTAATGTTGACCAAAAATTGTTCAATACAAAAAGTATTAAAAAATAAAAAAAAACAAGAACCACATCGACGTTTTCTTTTAAACTCAATTCCTACCCAATTTATATTGACCACGTGGTCAGTAGAAAAATGCCAATTTATTGGGATTTTTCGATTTTTTTTATTTTTAGAATAGGGTTCCCTCAACGAATTTTGTCTTTGGTAGACTAACTTACTGTGGAATTCTAAACACCAATCAACAAGTTTAATGCAATAATAATTATATTACTAAAAATAATTTAAAGTAATAGTAAAGTGGTAGTAATTTGAAGTTGATATTTTATTACATTAATGCATTAAAATTAATATTTCAATCATTTGGAGGGAAGTTTGAAAAGTCATAGTTTTGTGTACAAAGTAACTAATCAGTTTTCAAAGTTTACTAACATTATTAACTTTTTATTGCTAGACATCGCCACGGTGTTTCAAAATGGTTAAAAATAGGTGAAGTGCCAATAGAAAAAGAAATATTTGCAAGATATAACACCAATACGATAAAAAATATTAACTCATTCATAAATTATTTTATATTTTTGGGAAAACTAGCATGTCTTTGTAACTAACAATAATAATTATAATATTAACAATACATTTTAATATTATTTTACAGTAAAATACTTTTCACATTTAATTTTCAATGAATCCCTTCATACAAAACTAAAAATATATCTGGTCTTATGGAAAAGCAACTGCTACAAAAAACTTAATGGAAATTTGATTTAATGGGTGAATCTAAAACATTATAGATAGGTAAGTATTCTAAATAAAGCAATGATGCAGAAAAAAGAAACGATTTATATACGAGCAATATATATAATTGGCGCCAAAGTGCGCGCTTGTTTTATTTTTTAGTACATAGGGAAATCATCTTAATCTAGAATTGAAAATTATATTTCTTTGTTCATCTAATTTTCATGTACTATGTAGGTGTTTTATTATTATCAATACAAAATACAAAAAATTGTTTTCTGCAAAAGTAATGTTATTATTTTATAACTGGACTTAAACATACGTTTTGAGTATAGTTTTACATGCGCTTTAATGGCCGATGTAAAATAGAAAAAACCGATTCACTAATATTGAAACATCGATGGCGATTTTTTTATACATTTTCATGTTATACCTTTCGGGCCTTTTTACTTGTAATAGGGCCCGGTACGTGCCTTTACATTATTTGAATTTTGACAATTATTCCCACCAAAAGCCAATAAAGCTTACGTCATCGGTATTCCCCTTTATAAAAATAGATATAGATAATAAAAATAATTTCATATTATGTTGATTTTCATTTATTCGCTAGGATTGATTTTATTGACACCTTATATTTAGGTGTGTGTGCACAACCCTTTCATTTTTAATTTAATATTTCTGTTCTCTCTGAGATATAGTTCTCTTTATTTTTTTATAAAAGTTAAATAGGGAATGCTGTTCGCCATGCTGTCTGTATATATAATTTTAAATAAAGCGTTCTATCAAATTGTTATTTTTATTAGAGCCCAGTATGAAATCCTACAAATATATATTTTTAAGCAAATGAATCGTTCTTAAACCATCCACCGATGTTCAAAAGACTTAAGAATTTTAAGAGTGGTAAGCGAAGAGGCAGCGCCTATCATATCGAGGTTTTCGAAGATATCTTAAGTCTTCGCACTGCAACTTGGATTCGCTAACTTAACATTTCCATGGATTCATTACTTATCCTTGACCAGATGAAGTATTTAAAGAGTGGTAACAGAGAATTGCCGAGGCACGATTTGGGCCAAGAGCACAGCGGGGAAATTATCACACCCTATGCCAAACTCTATAAACAACGAATGCTAATAATTCTACAGAAAAAGTATAAAAAGGTATGATATTCCCCTGATAAACACAAAAATATACTTACAAATTACATTTTTAATGTAAATCAAACAAAAACTTAATTAAAAGTCAGAATCAAACACCACTTAGAACAATTATTCAATTGAAATTTATAAACGAAGTGTGATTATGATTATGTTAACCTTTAAATAAACTGGCAATACTCGGGGAAATCCCGTTTACAGATAAATAAGTAACTTAGCTTCACAGAGTACATTGGTTACTACTAGTAACTTAGCTTATTCCCAAAGTGCAAAGTGGGCTTAAAAAGTGCTGTAGTAAGCATTAAGATAAGTTGGCTATTTCTGATCATCTGATGTAAAAGGAAAAAAAAATTATTGAATTTTTGCTATGAATATTAAAATGTTATAAAAGAAGATACAATCCTTTTAAATCTAGGTCAAAATATAAACCCTTATCATAATTTTGTGGATACATGATCTAAAATAACGTCCGGTAAAATATTTCAGACTAGTTCTAAATATCCTACAAATGATAATCAAAATTTCTCAACGAATACAGTATGAATTTAAAATCACTTATCATAAATAATACTGTACATGGTACGCCAAGATTGTATTCACTTATCTGTTCAATAAAAACTTGCGTCTACGCTCATATTTTCTAACTTAATTTAATTAATATTTTATATAATAGGATAACTTAGGTATATGTATTGGGTTAATTTAATTTCGTATTTTCGTTATTGAAAGAAATAAAAATACATCCAAGTCTTTGTGACTAGAATTAATAATAATAATTAGGATAAGTACTTAATGTCTTAAATTTTGATTTTCCAAGCACTTTATAACTTTATAAACGTAGATTTAGTTACAAATATAAATAGTTCGTTTTGTATTCTGCAGATATATTTGCTTCCATTATAATTCTGCTAAATGGATATTTAATTTACTGGGAAGTGCAAACGTGCTTTCAAGTATTGAATGTTAGAGCACCTCACACATCTTACACTACTTCCTACGCAACAAGGCTATCTAGCGGAGGTCGTCTGGAGCGAGAAGGGCGCCTACTGTACGATGTTCTTAATATTACCTCTACGACTTATTATGTAGGTGTTATAAAATATTTCTGTTCTATAGATTGTCTATCTCAGTTTGATCCTTCGATGGATGGTTACTGTTTCTCACTTTAGAAATTTACTAATATTAATTACAAAGAAGAATACGGTACAATTATTTGTTTTAAATTATATATTGACAATATTTTCATTAGGAGATGGTGATGATTCTTTTTACGCGGGGATTCCTCGTGCATTATGTTTTAGTCAACTCGTTCATAGAAGAGCTTCGAGCAGTTTATAATGTCTGTATACAGACTATATTTAACAGTATGAATATAATAAAAAAATACAAAGAACTAGAAGAAACTAAATAAAAAATCTTCTATATCTATTGTGGTATTTTGATAATTAGTTATTTATTTTTTCAATTGTATATTTTTTGTATTTTTTCATCGATGTATTTTTTTATATATAAAATAAACAACTCTATTTATGTGTCCCGCCAAACCGAAACCATTTTTGCTTCCGACTAGGGTTCGAACCCAGAACTTTTAAATAATCTTTGAGGTATTTTTCTGCTAAGGAGGTAATATATTTAAAGGAATGAATAAAACAAAGAACTGAAACAGAATCGTCGCTTTATTTCAGCAATTTCTGGTTGAAAAAAATAATCAACAAAACTACACTGAAATTCTGAACATGACTATTTTTACAAACAATTTACAGCAATTTTAATTATACCGCTCTCACTTTGAACGCGTTCCTCGGCCCGGATAAAAAACTAATAATTAAAAAATAATAGTAATATTTACAAGAAAGTAAAGTGCACATCGCGCTTAGCCAAGGGAAAGTAAAAAAGCGCCCTCTAGTGGAGCGCCTTCAAAGTGCGAGCGCAAGCCTAATTCTAAAAATCAGAAACTTATGAGGTAAACGTCTTCCTATCCACTTTACTAAGCGTATGTTAACGGCCCCAAAAATGAGGCCAATTTTTTTTTACATTTTTTCCCAAATTTGCAGCCTTTTGTACAGTATATGATACTTACTAATTATACATGTATAGACATAGTTAAAACCGTTAATTTTTTTGTCGCGAGTTATTTTTCCCGCCGGCTCGTAAAAACCGGGACGAAAAAGAATCTCGCTAGTTTTTTTTAAAGTAGCAACAACAGGACAATTGCGTAAACACGAGTCGCATAGCTAGATTTATATCCCCAATGTTTTAATTACATTAAATTACATACAACGATATTTTTTAATATTTCTTCGACTCCTAAAGAGAATTATTTGAACGGACAAAACGTTGTTACGAATCGACTTATTATTGTGGAAAAACGGGAAGCGATATAAAAATTATTTGCTAGTGAATTAGCGTTATATGACATTTCAAATATATCCTGACTTTGGGGTGAATAATAATTCGATTCGGAACAAAATGGTTACAAACAAGTGAGTGAGGTTGCAGTCGTATCGAGTTATGTCACAGCTAGCTACGTGTCGACGTGAACTCTAAGACACATTCCACTAAACTACAGATAATATATAAATTACACAGATTATAAATTTTTTGGTACCGTCAATTCGTTATCGGTTTTTCTATTTTATAAAAAATCAAGCTGCTTGAAAAAAAATTAAGTTTTTTATGAGCTTCGAAAGCGGGAATGAAATAGATTATTCAGATAAACATATTACAAAATGTTTCTAAAAATACACAGTTATCTGTACTCTCACTTTAGCGTCATAGTCAACAGATTATATTTGAAATTTCATATAATTTTTATATTGGAAGATATAGATAAAATTTGCCGAAGATAAGAAGGACACCGCATTTTCACTAAATCCGTATTAGTTAATAAGAAGCCATTATCACAAAATAGACAAGTACAGAAGTTAAGCTCCATACAGAGTTCAATGAACGCACACTATATGTCATACATTTGACATGTATGCGTAAAATGTAGGTATGAAAGTGTACTTACACAAGTTTGACGTCTGTACCTATTTATTTTGTATATTATTAGTACACCTTATATGTAAACTACTGAGATTTAGTTAAAATACGATTTAGATCCACATTTACATCGAAATTGTGAAGGATTTTAATACAATGCCTAAGAGACCTATGTCCGTATACTCAATACATACTCAACTTTGAGAGATTCTTCAAAGCTTCTTAAAATTGAGTATTGTATCAGTATACAGATGCTACTATTGAAATACATTTCAATACTTAACCGTTTATTTGTTTGCAGTAACCTCCTACATTACTGTTAAATAATAAGTTATACACATAAAATAACTCGAATGAATTTGACAGCTGCAAATACAATAAATGAATGGCGAAAATATTGAATTCCAATAATGTATACAATAATTATGAACTAACGGACAGGGGTTACACTAAACTGGACCGGCCAGTGGATATATACATAGCTATATAATACATTATTTTACATATATTTACTTATACGCGTCACATACATATTACTGCAAACGTAAGACTACAGAATGTTTTCGCTAAAAACCTAACGGCATATGCCAGCCATAAACGATTAACTAGTTTGGTGCAATTTTAAAATCTTCGTCAATTTTTTTTGTGTAAAAAAGTCAATAATTTTCTGACTAAATGAAAAATGTACAGATGTATTCCGAATAGTATATTTTTAACAAAACATTAATTTTTAATTGCAAAATATTTAGAAAAGAAAATTTACAAGAATACATATCTGATGTTGGTTTTTAAAAAAATTTTAATTTAAAAGTACCCCATAGATTTTAAGTGAAAAACGTCACTACAAATAGTAGTACTTTGTCACTATCACTACTATGTAACATACACAGAAGTAAATTTTTTTTACCAATTTCCAAAAAATTCGGTTCTATGTTTGTCTGTATGTTTCACAACACAGTTCAAATTAAAAAAAAAGCACAGTTTTTACTGACTCAGACTTCAAATTGCACCTATTGTCCATTAAACATTACTACATAGTAAGTGTATCCATTACATATGGACTATAAATATTAAATACCTGTTACAAATATTATACACTAGGAGAAAACGACTTATAAATTATAAGTCACTTACACATTTATAAGTCGAGTTCGGGCTGGCATTTGCTAAAATAAGGTTCACCATGTATTAACTATTTCACAGCCACTTAACTTTTTCGAAGCGTGCGTACTTATGGACTTTTAACGGGTTTAAAACTGATTTAACCGTAAGCGTTATTCATATTTGATAGTTATTCTTAGCTTACATGGAATATATTTAAAAGGAAACGTCAAAAATTACTTGATTTTTATATTTTTGTCTAACATTTCATTAGATATCTATTTAATTGAGTTAAGATTTTGAAACATCTATTTTTTTAATAATTTTGTGACATAGAATTGCCCATTTATAGACAGAGATTATACAATAATTATTAGGTTTCATATAAACACGGGCAAAATTACATGGTTTTGTACCATTTTCTTAACCAATTTTATCCTTTCATTATTTTTGCTTTATTAACATTTCCCAATCAAACCAGTAAGTACTCATCTTACTTTCCCTAAAATTCCTGCTAAAAAACAAAAACGGGCAACGGATCGTCGCTTCGTTCCTCATTCTCCGCCCCATTATCATTACTATCCTTACTTTTAGCCTGTTCAGTTAAATCAGCTTTATCTTGCAACGTGACAGTTAAGTTAATGTTATCCAAATCTAAGTTTTGCGTGTCCGAATCGCAAATCGACACATTTGTACCGACATCGATACTCTGATCCATGTGCAAGTCCAAATTATCGATATCGGTGTCTAATACCGTGGTTTTCTCCACAATTTCGGGACATTTATCTATTCCTGTATTACAGACGTTACTCTTGTTGCATATAGTCACAAATCTACCGACACTAGTGTCGCACAGCACTGCGTTGCCGCACACAATTTGCGCGACACTTTCGTTGACACTTTTGCACTTTTCGACACTACCACTGGTGACGACCAGATCGCCGCCGTCGTTCATGCACTTGCCGACGTGATTGCCGCTCTCCGATTTGCTATCATCTTTACACTTGCCGACGAGGCCGACACTATCACTTTTGCACTTGCCGCCGTGACCGACACTATCACTCTCGCCGCCGACGGGACCGACACTCATGTTACTTATGGCGACACTTTCGGCACGTTTACACTTGGGGGCATGTACACTGAGCACTGGGAGCGTGTCGCTGCGTGTGTGCGGGCGTCACGTGACCTCCATGGGCAGCGTGTCGGCGGGGCGGCGGCGCACGGCCCCGTTGGTGGGCGCTTCGCCCTCCGCGGCCAAGGGCGTGTCGGCCATGCTGGACGAGTTCGACGATGTGGCCACCGGCGCTGTGGACGCTTCTACGATCTCGCTGCAATGGAAATTGGTTTGAATAAATAATTTGGTGTAGTAAAGTATTTTTATATTATTTTAATAGTTTTATGAATATTTGTAAAATAGATTTGAATTAGTATTACACTATATAGTGATTTTCTAAAAAAATAGATATGCAAAAAATAACTGTTCTTGTTGGGCTTAAAAAATAACTCCAATTAAATAAGAAGTAATGATGTAATCCTAAACAATGATATAAATCATTGTTACATTTAAATTTTACAGTTCAGATAATTCTCGAACATCATTACGATATGTAGAATCTATTATTTCTGTCATCATTTCTTTGCTATTAGAAAGAAAGAAAGAAAGAAAAAAGTTTTATTTGTTCCATAAACAAACCGTACCTTATTAATAACAATTAAAACGATTATATAAATATAAATACTTTGAGTATGTATAAAACACGAATTTTGAACTTCATATGCAAACACTACAAGTCATTCATCCCACAACAATATAGATTACATTTCGTTACTACTATTTTATAACCAACAAATTGATCTATTTAAAAAAAAACACTTACGCAACTGGCGTCGGCCTCGCTTGCGTGATCAGCCTGCCTTGCCTCGCCTTCAACTGCGCCGTCGTGAACGCTATCGCCTGTACGTTCGCCGACAGTGCTTGCCCACCCGGCCCAGAAATGGCTATCTTCTGCCCCTTGGGCAACACATTCTTCTGTATCAAATTCGCCACTACCGACGACGGAATAGAGGCGGTTTTCGTTTGCGCTATCGTTATACTCGTCGACGGTTCGCTCGCTCTAATCGGCGTAGCGACTTGCACTCTATGATTTTTGATTTGTATCTGATGTCTCACATGTGGAGTGCGTACCGGTAACGCCGCGCGTACGATCTGCCGTCCATCTAAGCTTATACGCTGCGGCCGAGCGGCGGTAACGTTGCCTTTCAACGTGCCGTCGAAGACTACCTGCCGTTTCTTAGCGTCTATATCCAATCTCGCGACGTTAGTTTTCACCTGCGGCTGCGGTTGGCGCAGAACGTTGACTAAATGGGGACCTTTGGCCAGCTGTCCCCCTTTGATCTCAAAGAATTGGGCCACGGAGCCCGGGGCCGCTTTTAGGGAGACGACCGCGGCTGGGAGGGGGGATAGATGTCTGTTTTGTAAGAGTTGTGTTCTCTGTGTGTGTGTCAACGGGTGCGCGTGTAGGACTTTCAGTTTGCTCTGTGTGACGTGATGCTGAGGTGTCACTACGACTGTAGGGTGGTGTATTTGTAGCGGTTTGTGTAGCGAGGCCGGCGCTAATTGGACTAATGGGGCGGAGACGCGTCGCGCGTTGGCCACGCTGACGTTGGCGACGTTGACGTTAGTGACGTTGGCGACGTTGGCAACGTTAGCCACGCTGGCGACTTTGCCTGCGGTGCCAGCTGTTACCACGTTCGCGACGCTCGCTACGTTTGTAGCGCCTGCAATGAAAAAGTCACTTTAATACTACGAAAAAAAAATTACGTAAATAAAAATATAGATTTTACAAATAAGTTATCAAAATGACTATTAATTTACAGCGAATAGGGAGGTTACGGAACTAATGCTAACCAACAAAAAATTAGTGTCTGTCAATAGTGTATCTGTATAGCTTAAAAAGCGAGAATATTTGCAGTATATTAATAAGGTATGTCAAGAAATATTCTGTAAAGAAAGAATGTATAAATGGCTTCTTGTTGACTAACTTGATATCTTATATAAAAAATTACAGCTGTAGATTTTCCATTAAATTAAATAAGTAAATAATAATGTATACAGCGTGTTCCATACACTTATACATAAATAGATATAAATTTACTGTAAAGCGTGATATTATTTAATTTCTTTACTTAATGTTAAAAAGTAATTTTTCGACACTAACCAAGATCTCTCTGCAGAGGCAGCGTAACAGCGAATGGTCCATTTTGAAGCAACCCCACAACACCGCCCGTGGCTGGCGATCCAAGACGTACTTGCTGAAAACATAAAGAAACAACTATAATATATTGTATTTATTTGTCATTCTTTCATAATTTATATTATAATTTGTTGAAAATCCTAGGTATTTTTTATTATTTGAGCCAATATGCGTTAATGCGTACACATAAATATTTAGTTTAAAAAGACTCTCACACCCTCACAAGAGAAATATATTGTATTTACAATATTTTATTATTGTTCATCAAATATTCTAATCCGCCTAATTGTACAATTGCTTTTATTTTAAAATAGTATTTCTGTGTATCTTTATTTCACTATTTATTGTACAAATAAAGAGTTTAAATAAAATAATAAAATAAAATTCTCAAATATTTTAACAATTTTCCATTTTACTATATTATTTAATAACGTGCATGTACTTATATAACATGAACCCAACGATTCTATTGTTGTCACTGTCATATACATAATTTTGTGTCTAGACCACAGCAACGAAGTGAGTCTATTTCATATTATCTATTATTAAATACCAAAATATTTTTCCAAGATTATTATAATTATAGCTTTGAACCTTGGTCTATAGACTTCAAACACGCATATTATGTTTATAGAAAGAATTGTCTTACCTTCAAACTATCAGACACGGCGACCGTCACGAGCTGCGAGTGCGTCGCATCCGACGTCACAATAGTGACATCCCCCGCCCTACGATGGGGCGTCGACGTGATTATATGCTTCTTCAGCGGAGAACTCTTCGCCTGCACCGGCTTCACCACCCCCTGGGTCACCTGCACCTCCTCCGCCTCCTTCTTCTCGACTTTCACCTCGTTCACCTCCACGAGGCTGGTGGTGGGCGGCTCCCGCTTGGGCGTTTCGATCCTGGGCGGAGGCGGACGCTCTATATATATCGGCTCCCTAGCCTCTGCTCTGAGTTGCACGCTCGTGGAGCCGAAGCCGTCCACGCTTCGCTTCCGCTTCGGGCCAGAGCCGGCACGCCCGTCCACGCTCTGGCCTTGCAATAAAAAAGGATCCTTCCCCTCCACATCCTTGACTAACTCCTCTAGGATATCGTCTGTGATGATTTTCTTGTCGTCTTTCGTTAAGTCGACGTCGGCTAAAGCTTTCAGGTCGGTTTCGGAGAGGATGCTCTCGACCTGCGCTTCTGTGAGTCCTAGGTTTTCTGTGAGCAGGTCTTCGTTGCTGATGTCTAGACTTCCGCTGTGGTCCAGGTCAGGGTGGAGGTCCCCATAGAGGTCTGCGAGGGTGAACTGGCTGGTGGTGAAGGTGTCCAACCCCCCGGAAGGTGGTTGGAGGGTGAGCTCGACGGCGATGGGGGTGTCGAGGGCGAGGGGGAAGAGGTCGTCGGTTCTGTCTGTGGAGGGAGGG
>LQNK01000042.1:41253-57555 GCA_001586405.1 Phoebis sennae | reverse complement strand
ATTGTTGATATATATTTTTAAGTATATGAATAAATATATACTATTTTTGTTAATTTATGTTTTGACAGGTTCTGTATGTTATTTTTCTATGCAAATGTCACTTGTTAGTTGTTAGCTGTCATCAGAGTCTTATAAAAGAGTAGGCGCGTTCAGTATCTGCGCGCATTGGTACCGATTGCGCCTGGTGCTCGAACGTCTTATTGACGTCACGACCCAACTACCCTCACTTTGCTAATAGTCGTTATGACTAGCTGTGATTTGTTGTTAACTGACTAGTTCTGTAATTGGCCAGTTGTATAGAATAACAGTACATTTCTATTATTTTTATTTTATTTATTTTTCTTTATTTGGGATAAAAACAGTTACACAATATATATTGTACAATGGTTGTACGCATCAGATTTACAATTGCATAACCAATATTATCCACATATTAACACTACATTTGAAATGGGTTAAAGATCTTGCTGCCAATATAAACCCCAATTAAATCAAAATTAATTTGTATTGATCAACGCATCGATGACCAACTTCCTAAAGCTTACAGCAGACAGTGCAAAGACGTCGAGTTGCTCAAAATTGCTGTCGTAGAATAGTATAAGTTGGTAAATTGGGGCACGGCGCCCTGCGTTTGTTCCACACAGGTTAGTAGAAAAGGGTTTTTTCTATTAATATATTATTAAAAATAAAGAAAGTGTCAGCGCGAGAGTATGAGATCGTAAAAATAAGCCCCAAATTAATATTTATGATTTCTCAAGTTAGTGTTATTGGTTTAAAAGATACAAAAGTCTCACCATCTCGTAGAAGCAGCCGGGCTTGCGCCGGAACGCGAAGGGCCCGTCGTCCATCGGAGACACGCTCTCCTCCTCCGACGATGTGCACTCTGCGAAATTAATACTGGCTTTAAAACGGCTTTTAATTTATATGTGTCTTGAATGTTTGATTGAGATGGTTTACTTTTTAATGTCAAGTTGGTTTTTATTATAGTTTTCTGTATCGAAGCTTTGAGGTTTAACTTTTTGTTGGTATGAAAATTAATTTTCTTGCGTTTTAATTTTTTCCCCCATCATATTTATATTTGTAGTATTTGTTGTTACAGCTACCACGGAAATACATAATTTTTGCAAATTTGAGATTTCTAGTTATCACGGTTTATGAGTGACGGATCTGACCAGTGACAGACTGACAGACGGAGGCTAAGTAATAGCCCTCTCTTTCCTAATAGGTACGGAACTCCTAAAAACTATCAAATAAATATAAATAATAATTAGTAATATTACCTCGCACTCCCTGTACAGAGCCGGGTGTATGATGCCTGTGTTTCCTTCTCTTGTATGGTCGCTTCTCGCGCTGAAATACATTAATAAATTGTATTAAAACATTAAATACACATTGATAATATTTTCTTGTGTTTGTTTTAACGCGAGTATTTTCCATATTTAATAAAATACTTGTTAAAGGATTTTAAAATGTCATGTCATGTAAAATAATGTATAATAAATAGACCGCGTTTAAAATCCTTTAAAAAGTATTTTATTTAATACACATTAATGTTAAAATGTGAATTTTAAATACTGAATAGGAGTTATTATTAACTCTATACAATTCATGTTATGGGCCTTATTATTTAGAAATTTCTGTTTTTAATTATGTTAAAGAAAAAATTGTTAACATATTAAAAGTAACAATATGTATTAACAGTATTAATTTATGTATTTTATTATAGTATCTTGTTGCATATTTCATTGAAATTACTATATTTTATTATCGTTCTTTTTTGCTCTTTTTTTTTTCTGTCTCTTAATTTTGTGTTTTATTTTGCGAACTCGCGTCTCGTCCATACATATCCTTTGCTATCAGGTTGCCTGGAAGATATTGCTTCTAAGCAATAAGGCCGCCTTTCTGTACAAAACTTTAACATGTAATGTTCTAAATTGTATTCCCTGTGATTTTTGTAAGAAAAAGTATAATAAATAAATAAAAATATGGATTATTGTCTAAAATAAATTCATTAGGATTTTTTTCTTTCAATAAAAATTTCTATCTACAATCTATCTATCCATAATATATTATACCACTTAAAGGGAAAGTAGTCATTTTCCCTTTAAGAGGGGTAACACAATCCCACCCTGTGTTACAACTTTATCATGATATTGCAAACACTTTTATAATACTTTATTTTCAACATTAAATTGAAAGTAAAATAAAAAAAAATGTGTCTTAACTATTCTATACACAATATTTATTTGGTTCAAACTCTTGGTACAATGAATACAAGAGATTCTGTCTTCCCCATCCTGTATAATATAAAGAGGAAACATTTGTCTATTTATATGTATGATTGTGACGTTTACACAAAAACTACTGGACCGATTTCAAAAATTATTTCACCGTTAGAAAGATGCATTGTGATTTGTGACATAGGCTATATTATAAGCTATACATTATGCTATGGGAGTGAAGCTGCGTGGAACAGCGTATTTATTGAGGAAAAAAGAAAAGAAAGAAAAAATATTTATTTCGAAGATTTCATTTATATTTGAAACATTAAATTTGATATTTCATAATCCCCTGTGAACCCTAGTTCGTTCGTGGAAATACACTTGCATTAAACGCTGCGCGAAATGTAATCCTATTACCCTTATATAAAGCACGTATTCGCTTGAAGTTATTGTTTATTATTTGAGTTTCATAGTGTTTATAGTGTCTTTTTTTATTTAAATGGTCTTTTATTAAACATCTTTAAAATATTTGATTATAGCTCTCAGATTCTGAGTAATATTTGCAATTTGAATTAGTTTAGTTTTCGTTATTATGAATTAGTTAATAATTCCAATACAATCATATCAATTTTGTATGAGAATAAATATCAAAGAAATAAAAATATTTTATATTGAATTTAATAATATTGCACTGCAATTAAATCACAGTTGTATCAAGTATTTACTATACATCATGAATATTAATGGTGTTCACGTGGCTTCGCTCCCATAATATTATATAGCCTATGTTCATCAGGGATTATGTAGGATTCTAGCGGTAAAAGAAATAGGAATACTACATTCACCACCAAGGTTGTATATGTATAAAATATATTTTGCACTATTACTACTTAATAATACAGTTAGTTATTACATTGGAGACAGAATAAATTGAGGTAGTGGCAAAAATCCCCATCAACACCAGCGATAATAGTTAATTATTGCTACACTGACTTTCAGAAAGATTTTTTCAAATTTTAATATTAGTGTAAATGTATATTGTTGAGTATCGGTGGTGTAGCAATAAAACTCTTCACCGATAAATAGTTATTTATTTTCTTTCACATTGCTAAACGCACAAAAGTTGGAGCGCTACTACGTTGGTTAATTGAAAAATGTTTGTATAATATAGATGAATATTTTAGAAATTGTGAATTCTTTTAATCTAATATTTGTATGCCAGAACACTGGCGAATTGTGTTGGACATAATACTATATTAACAACTTGTATACCACTATCCTAGAAATTAAATAAATTTCATTTCATTTCATTTCTATACTTATTATTCTATATTTATATACTTTATGTATAGTATTATTTTCGTACTTATTTTATATATTGTTTTTAATTTTTAGTATACCTACATTGCCTTCTCTATACTCGAGATTTCTGTCTTTCTCTAACCACGGGTTGCCTGGAAGAGATCGCTCATTAGCGATAAGGCCCCCTTTAATGTATAGTTTAAGTTAATGTTTCTAATATCATTGTGTGGTGCATAAAATAGAGTGTTTATTCATTCATTCATTCATTTCATTTACTGGACTACATATGCTGTTAGGAATAATGTGGAAAGAGGAACATACAAACAGCTTGTGTAGCGTATTTGTATATGTGTGTCCCTACATATATGTCTGTGTGTGTATGTACGTACCTGCCGCGAATGTGGGTCGGCGGGTGCGGGCGCAGGGACGCGCGGTTGGAACGCCGCGTGTGAAAAGTCGCGGCGAACGCTCGGCGCGAGTGGTACGGCTGGTAACGCCGCACTGTGACACACACATTAATATTAATTAATGAAAAAGTTATTTTGTTGTATATGAAAAATATATTTATTTTACTTAACTAAACACAGTAGCCCACAAATTTAAATTTACAAGTTGAGTATATGTAACGCTGTGTATGTCACAATTGCAAATGTAAAAGCATCAATTTCGTGTAGAATTATGATCTAAGTAACTTCAATTCATTTTATAAATCGATTATGTTATCGATTCACAATCTCCTTTAAAATTTTGGCCTCACTTTGGAAAATCGGGCTGTATATGTTTTGGCCAAAGGCCAAACTCATTTACAATTAATGTATTTAACTATAGCCGTATTACTCGTACAATCAAAATACCAACTCTATCACTCTACAAGAAATTGTAGGGACTACTCTATGACTCTACCACTCTACCACAGTACTGGTGATTCGAGCAGATGGCTCTATCAGGCCAGTAGCGCGGTGAGCTTGACCAGCTCGCGTTTGACCTTCTCTCGCCGGGGACCATCTCTTCCCCGCTCTCCGCTGTACATAGCGCTGTAGAGACACTCACCGCACTGGCGGCTCCGGCAGCTGGCTGGAGAAGTCTCCCGCCGCGTATCTCCGCTCGGCCAGTAGCGCGGTGAGCTTGACCAGCTCGCGCTTGACCCTCTCTCGCCGGGAGACCATCTCGAGGAGGCTGAGCGCGGTGGCCAGTTCGCGCCGCAGTTTGAGCATCTTCTCGTATGAGCTCTCGTCGTTTTTCCTGCAAATTTATTACTATTATTACTCTTGCTAAGCAATTGTCAAGTTGAAACGATATTAATATCAATAGTTCCTCCTCTATATAGATTTAGCACATTAAATACAAGAAGTATAGAATTAGCCTTCAATCCAATCAATTTCCTCAACATAATACGAGAATGTGACCGTTTGTGTCTCCATTTATTACTGAAGTGATTATAAGTCTAGTGGACCTCCAGAAAAGTTTGGAATATTTAGGAGTAGTCTAGACCTTCATATACCAAAAATCTAGCATCAAAACAAAATGTTCCGCATTGATCTATAGATAACATCCTATAAGTCCCCCTTAAAGTCTACCCGTGTGAAATTTCTCTTGTATTGTCTTTTCCAAAATAAAACCAAATTTTGAAACTTCTATACTCCTAAGACACTGTCTAGTTTCTACCACCCAACGCACCTATTCTTCCTCGTCTGCATCTTCTCTGTCCGCCGCCGGAACGCGAGGTAGGGGTTGTTCGACGACTGGCCCGGCCTGCTCTCCGTCTTCACCGACAATACGAGGGGATGTTGCTGCAACAAATATATTACATTCAAAACCCACTATTTAATGGGTGCTGGCTATAGTTCTCCACAAATATTAACTGAAAAAAAATTCCATGTAGGCTGCTCGTTTACATTTTTGACTGTCGGTTCGTTTTTCAAAATGTTGTAGCCATAATTTTGGAACATTTTTATGGTGACGTTATCAGCTAAATCAGGAATCCTGGTAATTTTAACGGCAAATATGCCGTCAAGTCTACTAGACAATATGAGCTTATACCATTGGGGTCACGGTCTGCAAGGGCAGGCGTTCAGACCTCGAAATTTGGCTGCCTGTATGATTAACTATGACCTAAAAGTAGCTTACATAGTGGACTTTTTTCTTATTCTAACCTTATGAAGTTCTTATGCACTGCTTTTCAAGTCTAGGTAAATGATATGTAATCGTCAGAGTTAGTTAATATTCTAGTTAGTAAGTCCTCACAGTTATTTAAAAAGCCTCTGAATTCAATATGATTCTTACATCGTTATTTAGGTTTTCGGCACAACTAAATATTTTACAAGCTAGAAAAAAATAGCTTTACGCACTGAGTCAAACGCAATGAAATTTACACAATCTTCCCAACCCCTTAACCAAATGAGACTAACTATACAAGGTTGAAATACATCTATGAAGTAATATTTAAAGCGTACAAAACTATAACCCCGTACCAAGTGAAGTCAAAGTCAGAGTTTGGATGCAAACATCTATCCCCGTATGAGAGGAGGCTACAAGCGCCCCGTACCAAGTGACTCCACCTCACTCACCGTGGTTAGCCGCTTATTAAGCCAGTAATCATAAACGGCGATGACGAGGTCATCCTGCCGCTCCAGCAGGAGTTTCGCCTCGTTCAGCGTGACCACCGTTTGGCCAGAGCTCTTCTCCAGTTTGTCCATCATTTGCTCGAACTTTAGCTCTGAAATGTAACTCTTGTACAGTCTACGGCACGAGTTTTGCATCAGAGACGTTATTTTAACAAACACTTCACAGTACATCGAATTGGACAAAGCATTTGGGAGGTTTTATCTCTAAACCAGTATCGTAATATGTTCCTTGTAACTAAAATAGTAGACTAACTCCCATTTTTGAGACAGCACGACTTTGAAAAGACCTCTAAATAAAGGTTATATCTTGTAATAATCCTACGTTGTTACGTTGCCGACAGGTGACCGTATTTGCGGAGGATTTCTCCGCCAAACTTTGACCTAAATTATAAGAGTTTTCGAGTCGATATTTCGCCTCCAAAGCGATAAGATTCGTTAGATATTGTGAAGATTTTTATCAGGATTGAGGTATAACCGCTTTGTCCAGAAAACTGTATATAGAATACCTTTTGAAGCCTTAAATTGACAACATATATTTCACACTCCTAAACGTATCAATGAAAAATTTAACTTGTATTTCTAAGTTTAGTATCGGTTTATCCAATTACATCTTTTAGATAGCTAAGAAACACATCAGTTTACTATCAAAGCACTGTATTACTAGGTATATAACCGTATCAGTTCTGTTGGTAACTTCGTATCGTGTACAGAGCTACATCAAACTTGGTATGGTTTAGTTCAGTTTGGTGTGCGGGCGTACATGGGCAACGGTGATAACTAAATACTAGGTATATTGAATAGTAACTGATGAAACACAGGCTTGTTATTCAGTTTAATCGAGTTCAATTCGAGAAACATCAGAAATGTTAGCTTACCCGGGCTGGTTACTCAGAATTGTTACTAACCCAATATATATCTTTCAAAATTCGTAAAAAAGTACTGTATGGTTATTGTTATGACTAGACCTCAACTTTCGATTAAATAACCTGACTAAATTCCCTTCAAAAAAACCAACACCTTATCCATTTTTAGTCATTTAGTGTTACTAGAACATTAATGCAATCTTAAAAATTATTATCCTTTCAAATTGTATGAGTATTTACTGGTAGTTATGTTACAATTTCCTAAAGCTAAATCGTATTACTATAAAAAAATGTATACTCCCTACCTACTAACTTAACTGTAAGAGATGTTTTTTTTTTCAATACCTATATAAAATAATCCTTAGCCACGATTCTTCTACGCAGTTACTTCCGCCCAAAGCGTTTACCTCAATCCCAATGTCACCTACCTCCCCCCCCTCCCCATAGGAGAGTATATCTCACCTGTGAGCTCCGGGTGTCTCTGCTGCTTCAACCACCTCTCGTCCTCCGAGTCAATGTCGTACTCCGGCGTCTCTTGTTCCTCCCATAGTGCTGGAAAGGGGAGGAATGAGTTAGATTTATTTGTAATCACACAGCATTACAATAAATAACATTTTATATTATATGACTACAAAATTAAATGTCACGAAACGTTTTTTTATGGTACAGCAGGCAAGCGGGCATGTGGTTCACCTGATGTTAGGTGACTGACCGCAGCTCATGAACATCTGCAACAGTAGTGTCGCAGATGCCTTGCCGGGTTAAAGGAAGGGGAAAGGATGAAGAGAGGATTGATGATGGGATATTGGCAGAGGAGTAGAACAGGATGGGAGAGGAATTAGGACGCTTTCGTCCTTTTGGCATGTAGGGTGGGTTTGGACGGTGGGTCAAATAACTCAGCAATTGTTTTTATTATACTTATTTCATTTCATAACAATTTTAACGAAATCAAAAGATCATTTTATTTTAATACCTATTAGTAAAACAAACTTATTAAGGAATAGAGAGAAAAAATATATATTTAATCGTATAAGTAAGACGGCTTCTTTATCCAAAACACTAATTTCTGAACTGTGCCCAGAAAAATTGTTATCACTTGTAACCTATACATATTTTAAGAACCTTTACATAAAAACGAAATAATCGAAGACCAAAATTGAAGTTCCATTCCAATTGTAAGATATTTCGTAAAATAAGTTTAAATTCACGAAATGTCTCCCGTTGATAAAGGCCAAGGTTTCAGCCCCTTTGGGAAATTATCGGCCATACAGCCACAATGTATTGACAAAATATTCTTTCATAACCTGCAATAAGAGTACAATTTACTACGTGAATTTTTTTAATTTTATATTTGTATCCTTTTTGATAAAACTAATCTGAATGTTTAGTAAAATACATTATTAGTCTACATTTTATCAACGTTTTAATGTTACGTTGTATGTATATGGATTTTAAGAAACATTTAAAAGTTCGATAAGATGCTGACGAATAATCTTTAAAAAATAACATAAAAAATGTTGAAAACTACGATGGAATTCCGTATTATTTTACGAGTGTTTTCTCAGATAATAGCTGGTACAATTTCATTAATAAATTATGTCATGTCCTATTTTTAAAACGATTATTAAATAAAGGTCTCATTAGAGCGGTGTTTCCCAACTTGCGGCCCATGCAGAGAGGGGGGCAATTTGATGGTTAAGGGGGGCAATACAAAAATGGACTCGACACAAATTTAGTACCTTCGCTTCCTAAAACCAATAATTTTATTTGCCTTAATGGAACAAATAATTTTTTTAATGTAAAATTAATAATTATGTTTGGCGGTCCATAGAAATTTTTGAAATGTTAAAGTGGGGCGTAGCATAAAAACCTATTAAACACTGCATTAGAGGATCGTAGGAGTCAATTTAATACAATATTTTCTATTAAAAATCCTAGCAAGTTATCAATAATATCGTGTTTTGCCGTCTCTGACTGTGAAACTATTCTGCTAGCCTCACAATAGATTAAAACGCGCCATCCCAATAGCCACTGAAGGCCGTATGTATTCAAGTAACGAGACGCATACAAACATACTACATATTTGATATGCATCTATTCTGTCTCGGATATCTATGATCCATTATAGATCGGTGATATAGGAATAGGGATTTATTGTTCCAAACGAAGCGAAGGTCAGTGTCCAGATGTTATTTTTTTTATGTTATAGCGGGCAGACGAGGAATGCGGTATGTATGTTATGTAGTACAAATGCTTTTTCAACCATATAGATCAACGGTATAGAAATTCTGATTTGTTGGAACCGTTTTAAAACGCTTCTTATCTATTTTTTATGTCAGAGCAGGCAAGCGGAGCATGCGGTTCACCTGAAGTTAAGTGACTGACCGCAGCTCATGAGCATCTACAAAATCAGTGTCTCAAACGCCCTGCCGACTTGAAGGAAGGGGAGAAATACGGAGAGGTTTAATGATGGGATATAGGGAGAGAAGTAGAACAGGTTGGAAAAGGAATGGAATGGGAATACAGGCCCCCGGTCACCGTGCGAAACAGTGCAATACTGTTGCTTCTTTATAATGTAGTGTTTCATAAACATTTAACTTTGCTAATTGTAATTGCATTTAATAATTAAACGTCAATAAAGAAACGGTATTTTTTTCTTTTTTTTCTATCTTTAATAGTAAGTCGTCAATAGAGATTACCTATACAATCATTTCAAGGTTTCAGTATATTAGTTATAGGCTAAAAATACAACAAAGTAATACCACCTAATTATGCAATACTTAACCATAATTATTAGGATCAATATGATATTTTCTATTCTACACCTAACAATTACCACACGAAGCACGCTATTGTTACTATGTCTGTAAAGGATAATTAACAAATCGCCTCACAGTTATTTTCAACCTAACTACTATAATATTAGATCTACTTTTTGGGTAACGAGTATAGATAAAGACTACGCTGCGATGTTGTTTTTTCGAAAAATATCTTCGCACGGGTTCGTAGGTACTAATAAATAGAAACCGGGCCAAATATTTTCTTCCCTACAAATGCCTTCATCTCAGTCTCGATTGACTAAGGTAATGTCTATGCCTACCTGCTGAAAATGAAAAAATGTCTATTACTATAAGTACATAAATATTATAAAGAGGAAAACTTTGTTTGTTTGTTTGTAATGAATAGGCTCAAAGAGTACTGGACCGATTTAAAAAATTCTTTCACCATATCCTTCATTATCATTACCTACGAGTAACATAGGCTATATTTTATAGGATATACATATAACATTGTACTATATATTTTATAGGATATACATATAACATTATACTAACGCGCGAATCAGCTAGTTTAATATAAGATAAAGGAAATTACACACAATAAGAGCAATAAATCTCGCAACTTTAGTTAAATGTCAACGACGCAATTCCTCTGCGGCTCTGCCAACCTATGTGTGGGAAGCATTGCGATATTCATTTTAATTTTTTGAGAATAAGCGCAGAATATTTAAAGGCCGGCAACACACCCACGAGGCCGCAACACACCCATATTGTGGGTGACAGTTACCACTTACAGGTGGACCATTTGCTTGTTTGCCCCCTACTTCTATAAAAAAAAAATAAAAATATACTTGATAGACTGACTTAACCTCGCAATTTTATCTATACTCGTAGTCGTAATCGAGTTTTTTTGTGACAGCAGGCAAGCGGAGCATGCGGTTCACCTGATGTTAAGTGACTGACCGCAGCCCATGAACACCTACAATATCAAATGGTATTATTCCTCCAACGATAAAAGAGGATCCTCGACCAGTCCGAACCACAGTACTGGCCGTTAGGTCCCGAGGATTGATGTTTGGAAGTGGTATATGCTAAGCGGTTACATTTCAACATCGCGATTTTAGGAATTGTGACGTCCCGTGATGCCACAATGTGCAACAGAGAAAACAATATCTCAGTCAGGATTTTGGTTAATAAAGCGTTTATTTGCCAATAACATACACATGAATTGAGCGCTCTCTTCACCTATTTACATTGGTGATACATCTATACTGATATTATAAAGCTGAAGAGTTTGTTTGTTTGAACGCGCTAATCTCAGGAACTGGTCCGATTTGAAAAATTGTTTTAGTGTTAGATAGCCCATTTATCGAGGAAGGCTATAGGTTACATATCATCCCGATATTCTCACGGGAGCGAAGCCCTGGGGTGCAGCTAGTTCTTAATAAACGCACGAATGTGTCTCTAATCCATACATCGTATAATGATATAATTATCAAATATATTTATCATAATACAATAAAACATGAATATGTCTGAACTGTCCATAGAACATCAACCTGAATTGCGCGCTCTATATCTGAGTAAGCTCTATGGGCAACGGAGTTTTAATTAACGTACGAGTGTGGCCCTAGGTGCGCGCTGTATGTAAATGGGTCCTTTGTACTTTTGAACGTTTTTAGTTTTCATTGTATTATATTTTTCATTGTACCCTTAAATATGAAACTATAGACATGAATTCAAGTTTATGAACAATATTTAAACTTTGTCTTTATCGAATGTACAAAGTAGTAATAAAGCCCACGCTTTCACTCGCCTAGAATCATTAGAGATTGGAGCATATGAAATAAAATATTTTTTAAAGGATTTTAAACGCGGTTTATTATACATTATTTTATATTATTATTAACCCGAAGTTTCGAGCACTTTACAAAGTATTTTATTTAATATCGAAAGCACTCGCGTTAAAACAAACACAATGTTATACTAGATTGTAGCATGTTGCTGTCATAGTGATCTATAAACGCACAGCCCAAACCGCTGGACATATCGGGCTGAAATTTGGCTTGCAGGTAGATGTTATGACGTAGGCATCCTCGTGACTTCTGATCCCGTGGGAATTCCGGGATTAGAAATTTTTATAAACCAGATGTTAAGTTGAAAGAAAAGAAATAGATCTGTGAAAAACGCATTCGAATCGGATCAGTAGTTTTCATGTAATGCGCGCACAAACATACAGACTAAGAGACAGACAAAAAATCTAACCACATTTTTGGCTTCTCTATCGATGTAGTAACATCCACTGCTAATTATTTTTAATTATCTTTAACGTTCAGAATTTCCAATTCTACAGTTTTATTATATTCATACCCAGATCATCTTACAAACAAAACAGGATTTAATAAAAACTTCCCTAATACACCGGCAGTAAAATAAAAAAGGAAAATAATACCACAATCCGATATTCATTCTGAAGTAAAAACGTCTTATATATCGGCGGTCGGCGATGAATGTTTGCAATGTTTGAAACTTCAAAATGTATTAATATCTTATAATAAAATCTTTTATATCAGGAATGACACCCATATTTGTGGAATTATAAAGTTTTATTTCGTCACAACATTAATCTTAAAATTAATGAACATTTCAATTGAAGACAAAATTACAAGACTTTTAATAAAATTCCTTCTAGGCGTACGCGTATGTCTAAAACATTTTTATAATGGACGTTGCGTTAATACCACTATCAAAACTGCTTCTGATTGGTTAATTAAAACCGCTCGTTATCTGTTATACTACGTTCCGTCGTTTATAGGAACCGGGTCTAAATCATATCGATCGATCCATCGGTCGTCAACCGTTCATAGAGCTTGGACCGGTCCGACGAGGTTTTTATGAAACGTTGCGGTTCTCCGGTCGCACGGAGGTATTGTTCCTATCCTTTATGTACTAGAAAGAATCAAGTTCGGATGATTATATAGAGAACATAGTGTTCATAGCTGAGACTAAGTTATAACTATACTAGCGACCCGCCCCGGCGTCGCACGGGTGCGATGCTGATACTTAATAACGCTACAGAAAAACTGTGAACGTTGCATAAAAAAATTTGTACATTATTTTGATATCTCTGCGTCTGCTTTTGCAATGTAAGCGGAAAAAATTGTTAATTAACGACATTACAATAGAAACCTCAAAAATAACAGTATTACTCTATGGATGTAATCATACATATAAACCTCTTGAATCACTCTATCTATTTAAAAAACCGCATCAAAATCCGTTGCGTAGTTTTAAAGATTTAAGCATACAACGGGACATAGGGACAGAGAAAGCGACTTTGTTAACTTTACGCCATCACCATTATATTTATCACTTTTTCCACCACAATTTACTGTATATAGGTTGCAACTATTTCAATTCTTTGCTTCCTTATTTATACGTACTAGAAAGCCTTCCCTTCACTTTATTACATAGAAAATTGTCCGTAAATACAACCGCTTTCAGTAGCAATCATCCAAATTGACTCGTAACAAAATTGCCTAGCTAAGCTATACGTGTTTGATAAATCCAACTCTTTTCTTGAATAAAAAGACAGCAAATAGCAAAAAAAAAATCGTTAGTTACCAAATAAAACACACCAACCAGTATGTTAAAAAGTGTTAACGGTAATGTGGCAAAAGGGCTATATTCTGCATATGTTACGGGCATTCTGCGATACCCGCAACGCTGTTTTTCAATATACCCCTTTCGGAGCAAATGTTAGCCGACAAGAAGAGGTATAAGTGGATAGTGATATATAAAATAAAAACAATTGAAATCAAACCTAATCTTTAGCCATATGTAGCGGGGCTAACGGCCATTTCAATATTCTATCTATCCCTTGTTTCGCTTACTAAAATTAGACAAATCTATCTATTTGCTTGAATTTCAATATAATAACGTCGGATACATTTGCTATGACTTTTGTCATATCGTTTGACATAACAATCTATCCATAATCATTGATACATTATTGAAAATGGCCGTAAGTCAAAATAAACCCCGGTAAAAAAAGCCAAAAAAGTCGAGTGATTTCACACAGCCCCTGAACTTGTACCTAAGTATATTTTCCACGGTTATTTTTCATAACGTCTCGTTTCGTTTGCGGTCGAAGAAATTTCTAGTTCCGAGAAAATTTCATTAAAGTATGAGGTTTATAAAATTTCATCTAGGCGTTCGCACTCGCAGTGGGATTGAAGTCGTTTTATCATCACTACATAGAATAAAACAAAATCGTACGGTATATGTGATAAATATTGTTATTTTTGAGGTTTCTAATGTTTTTTAGTTATTATTTTTTCCGCTTATGTTCCAAACTTAGGCTGGACCCTACGAGATTTATCAAAATAATATACTACTTTTTATGTACAACGTTCCCAGTTCTGTAGTGTATTTAGTAATATCAATTTTTTTTATTTTTATTTATTTATTTATATCAGGCATCATGTAGTTACAGTTAATAGATCTTAAATAACTTAAGACTACGGCCCATAAAAACTAAACACTTAAATTAATACTAATTTATTGCATAGCACCCGTGCGAAGCCGGCGCGGGTCGCTTGTAATTTTATATAGAACATAAGCTAGGGCTTTATAACTATGCCTTTTCATGCAAGTTTTTCAAGGTTTTAGCATTGGTTTACGGTTTATAATAATAACTAGCTGGTATGCGCGGCTTCGCTCCCGTTGCATAATGTTATATAGCCTACGTCACTCAGTGAAAATACACTTAATGATGAAAGAATCTACGAAATCCTACGAGAAGATTTTTTGTATAAAAACATTACTAAAATACATACAGAGTGTGGCGTAGAGAGTGGATAAAATTGCACCTGCGTGGTCTATGGACTTTTACTGAACATAATATCTTATTGATCCGTTCTTACTTCCTTTATCTACCAGTACCATATTGTCTTCTCTTTACGCTACACTCTGTATAGAGAAGAAATAAAACCCTCCGAGTTATAATTTAACCCAAGTTTCCATTTAACCAGCCTCTCGCTTTTTATTTCTATATTTGGAATGGTTCCAAAACCGTTACGGATAGAGCTTTCGCCAGACGCTACTCGAAAACCTCTTATTTAAAGAAATACCGTCTTATTTATATCAGAATAGTATACTAAGAAACAACGCATAAATATATATTGAAAATAAGAATTCAATTTTCCATTTCCCTACTATATAAATGCGAAAGTTTGTGAAGATGTATGTATGTGTGTTTGTTACGCTTTCACGCAAAAAGTACTGAACCGATTATGATGAAATTCGGTATTTGTATATTTCTTTAATTTATCTCTGTAAAATATATGTGCGTAGTTGTTGCCAATAAAAAATTATTCTTCTTTCTTTACTTGTACCTACCAGTTTTATGTATATTAAAAACTAGCTGCGCCCCAGGGCTTCGCTCCCGTGGGAATATCGGGATGACATATAGCCTATAGCCTTCCTCGATAAATCGGACCAGTAGTTTCTGAGATTAGCGCGTTCAAACAAACAAACTGTTCAGCTTTATAATATTAGTAATAGATTATAAAGTAGATACTTACTTAATATATTCTATTATGATATCGCAATATTAAAAAAATCAATAATTTATTTTAAATAAAATACTTTTTAAAGGATTTTAAACGCGGTTTATTATACATTATTTTACATTATTATTTAACCCGACGTTTCGAGCACTTTACAGCGAGCGTGGTCACGGGAGACTGTAAAGTCTCCCGTCAAAGTATTTTATTTAAAATGGAAAGTACTCGCGTTAAAACAAATACAAGATTATACTATCAATAATTTAATAAAAACATTTCCAGCTAAGCAAAAAGTTGTACCGTTTCAACAAAGTCACAATGGACTTGGAAAATTTCAATCACGCCTACAAAGGGTTTGAAAAAGTATTTTCATTGTGCAAATTATGTTGCGGACTATTATCGATAACGTCTTATTATTGTACAGACTACGTTATACAATTTCTTTATATACCTGATGACATTGTAATAACGGTTGTAGATTAAATAAAGTTTATTTAAAAATATGGAAATATTGTGAAAAAGACTGATTCTTTTTTTTACATTTTAAAGTGGGTAAAGAGGGAATGAAATCGTTATCAATTCTATAGGTAGCTGTCCCGCAAGCAGTTAAGCAGTCTTACGGCCGCTTTCAATATACTATCTATCACTTGTTTTGCTTACTAAAGTCGGACAAATCTATCTATTTGCACTTACTTTGATATCAATATCCTACCGACGGGTAATATTTGCTATGACTTTTGTCTATCTAACGTCATATAATCTGATATAAAAATCTATCCATAATCTTTGGTACATTATTGAAAACGGCCGTCAGTCTAGTCTTAGGCAGTTTTTCTCATTAATTGTCTATCTGACACAAAAATAATTTTTAAAATGAGACCAGTAGTTCCTGATATAAGCTAGTTCAACAAAACAAACTCTTTAACTTTCTACATTTTACTGTA
>LQNK01000042.1:0-34439 GCA_001586405.1 Phoebis sennae | reverse complement strand
ATTTTTTTTTGACTAAAGTCTTTAGTATTAGCAATTTCTTTTTGCTTTAAAATATAGTTACATATATGGACTACCCCCACAAAAAAAATCGATCGCGAAAAGCGCGGACTTTAGGAGAAAATAACATCGGAAGAAATACAAAATTATTTGGTACTTTCATTTGAACTATCAAATTTATTAGATTCATCATGCGATTGCGATGCGATTTCATCATTATAACCCTAACGATCGATGCAAGAGAAATCGAATGAAGAATCAACAAAATTTTATCTATTTTTTTGTGACTAAAGTATTTAGTATTAGCAATTTAATTTTACCTTAAAATATAGCTACATATATGGACTACCCCCACAAAAAAAGATCGATCACGAAAAGCGCGGACTTTCGAAGAAATTAACATCTGCAAAAATTCCTGATCAGTAGGCACCGGTTTACAAAATTACTTTCATTTATTTTATCAAATTTATTAGAGAGATTTCATCATTTTAACCCTATTCCCCCTCACCTATGCCTATAGCCTATGTTACTCGTGAATAATGTAGCTTTCGAACTGTGAAAGAATTTTTAAAATCGGTTCATATTCCGTTTTACTTTTTGAGTATATTTTTTAGAACCAAACAAACAAAGTTTTCCTTTTTATACTATTAGTGTAGAAAAAGCAAAAGAAACACTATAGACGCCAGTTTGGGCCCGATTTCACAATCAAATTGTTATCTCTATAATATGTTAATATTCTTGAAAATCAAGCTTTGATTTAGACAATTTCACAACGTTTCGCCACCAACGTGACTATATTGTGGTACCTTTTATTGGATTGTTACTCATTTTGTTCAAGCAAATATTAATACCGACAATACCCTGTAAGTACGGCCAAAAAATAGACAGGTACAGGGGTCAAAGTCCATACAAAGCGCCCTTAGGCACCGCACACATTCACACCGTCTACCGACGCGATATTTCGGATCACTTCGGAACAGAAAATGTGCGAATGTTAAATATTTGAGATACGAGTCTGTTTGTGTATGCTTAGACTGTATTAAAACTTAAAATCATACAGTGGTTGCACGATTTTTGACGTTTGCAAAAAGCCTCAGGGTTGTCAAATATTCCTTACAAACTGAGAAGTGAGAAGTAATAAACATACTTTTTTTTATAAGTACATACTCTAGATAAATTAACACCGAGACAGTAGAAAATTACAATGTGCATCACATCATAATTTTCTACTCGTGTGGATCGAACCCACACCCTCCGGCGCTATAGACCACATCCACTGCGCCAATCGGGTCAAATGACATTACATAATCAGTCCTTGAAATCACATTTCCTATGTCACTTGCATCGCGGCCAATTTTAAAATTTACATAATAAGGCCAAGCTTCGTTTGAACCGGCGGAAAACGGTGTAAATATAGAAATGGTTCGTTCTTATGAAATCGTCCACGTGTCGTTCTCCGCGGTCGTCTCGAATACGTCTCGGCCCGGCGCAAATATAGTGTATATTTTAATTTAGGCGAAGAGATTTTGAAGGTAGAAGATTTGTGAATTAGATTGGGTTGCGTGTCTTAGGTTTGAATATAGAAAAGAGAGGAAGAAAAAAGTTTTATTTGAAACAATTGTGAACATACATTTAAAAATATAGAATAAGAAAAATACATAATATGCACGCAACTGTTGCATGCTGCAGGCAACCAGCGCTGGTCCTCCGTTTGGGCTTCGTACTACCAAACTCAATGACAGTTTGTAAACAAATCTCTTAGGTACGCGTTTCCATGATTATAGGGAACCAACAACCAATGTGCAAAATATTTCATCTGGGTGTTATTACAAATGCTTATTCTTAAACGATTAAAAAAACTAGTCGTAATTTAAAATATCTGCTACTTATGGTTGAAGTACCTACCACTTCCAAAATATTAAACTTCTCTCAAAAGTACAGAAATAAATAAAAAAAAAATAAAAAATTTCAAAAATCGAACCTTTCAAATATTTAGTTAAAATAAACAAAACCTACACCAGCTCCTACACTACAACACAACTAAGTCTTCAAGCAGATGGGGCACCATATGTCCGAGCCACCCCATACACTACAATTACTCTGCACATTGCATCGGATAATTACTGTGCACTTCCTGTCAAAAATATTTGCACTATATTTTCAACGGCTCTTGTACTATAATTACGAAACTTTTTGTTGAAGTAATAAGAGTTAATTATGGTTTTTATGTACTTCGCGAAGTATATTTATATACTGAAACGCTTTTAAATAAATTCAATTCATCAACAATCTATTTTGTATCATCTTATTCATGACCACTGATTTTTTTTTATTTCAAGCGGGGCATATGGTTTCTTATATCTTGTAATGCGAATTTATATACACATACATTAATATTATAAAGAGGTAAAATTTAATTTATGTTTGTTTAAATTGAATAGGCTTCGAAAATACTGGACCGATTTGAAAAATCCTTATGCCATTGGAATCCTACATTATCCCTGATGAAAATAGGCTATACGTATAACATTATGCTACGAGAGGCCACACGAAACATCTATATTAAATAAAAATAAGAAAGTAAAGAAATTTCTTAAAGAATACAAAAAAATAACTTTATTCTTTGAAAACAATCAAAAAGTTTACACAGGCTGTACAAAAGATATGAACTTAAAACGAAATACATTCCGCGATTACTCATAAAAATCACCATAAGTTCACATCCTTATTATTCCCACGACCGTCTACACTCCACACAAAAACCTACCCTACTCCTATACAAATAAGGTTTAAAATCACGTGCGTATACAAACCAGCTGTTACAATCAGCTGCACAGAAACTGCACGGTGAGTCACGCAAGAACAAACGATTAGATTGAGTAAGGCCTAATGAAGTGTAATTCTTGAATCAACAATTACTGTCCACTAAGATTATCGTTCTAGTTTTGAATTTTGAATGTGCTGCGAATATGGGTTATTTGAATTTAGAATATGTTGCAAATATTGATGTTTTCAATTTAGAATATGTTTAAAATATTGATATTTCGGACTTAGAATGTGTTGCAAATATTGATATTTAGAATTTGGAATGTGTTACTTATAATTAATATTCGAATTAATTTTATATATATTCATATTTGATAATTATTCAATGTTTAATATTTTTCGACGACTCGCTGCCCCAGTGGATATGGCGATGGTCTATTGCGCCGGAGTTCGGGTTCAATTACGAATAGAAAATTACGATATGATGAACGTTGTAATTTTCTCTTAACTGGGTGTTAATTTATCTATAGTATGAATGTATTTACAAAAACAATGCCCATAGTACAATGTTTGCTTAGATTGGGACTAGATTGCGTAGTGTTGATCGTCCATGAATATTTATTTATTTATTTTACAAAAATCAACGATTGCTATTCTGCTAAACATCAAAATAATAATAAGTAGTTGCAAAAAATACTTTTTGTTTTCCAACAATTATATAGCATTGATAATGATGTATTTTTTATTGATGTTTTTTTTTTTTATAAACAGTATAAAATATAGAGCAAAATCTTTTTATTCAGCAGACACACAAAGGATTTCCACTAAAACCGAAAATTCAGATACACAGAGATAAAACATCACGTGCGCCAAAAAGTTCACAAGTTACGCATAGCAGAATTGAATCTAAGCCAACATTTGATTTCAGTTTAAAAACTTCAAAATAATTTAATTATGTTTTTAATACACACCCTGTATCATTAACTTATAGTGTCACTAACGACAATCAATACGACGCGGCCGAATACAGGAAATGCCTCAGTTCATTTAATTAAAATTTCATACACTGTATCATTTTCTATATAAGTACATAATAAGCTGTTTTCATGAACGCCATACGAGTGCCCAAAGCACCGTATTACGAAATAATGAGCGCGGGCGGGTGAACCGCAAAATTAATTTCTTTAAATTAACGATCGCGAAAAATGAACGTTCTGTATATGTTTTTTGTGAGGACAAAGAGTGTACAAATTTAAATAAGAAAAATCAAAAAATTTAAATGCATTTTGCAAAGTTGTTTTGTATATTAAATTAAAAACTCGATAAAACATTTCATGTATGCTCCTCTGGTTTGAGAAAATTAGTATCCCGTAGTGCACATTTACTATAATTTATTATTATATTATAACCCTACGAAATATAAAAGTATAACTCACGATGCATATGTATATATATGCTGCTTGGGCATCTTATCTGCCCAGGCTTATGCTATGGTAACTAAATCCGTATTAAGGTACTATAACCCCACTAAATATAAAAGTATCACTCACGTTGCATGTGTATATGCTGCTTGGGCATCTTGTAGTCGGGCGGGTAACATCGCTCGTAGAAATCTATGTCGGACACGGGGCATACTTCTGGCGTGGGTATGATGAGGCCGGTGCCGGATATCGCCCTTTGGAGATGGTGTTCCTGTAGAGAGAAAAAGATAAAAGTTAATAAATGATGTTGAAAGTTTATTAAGTCTTTAATGGAATTGTAAATACTCTATGTGAGACGTGACGATAATATTATTTATTATAAACATTGATTATTCAGAACCAAATCGTGAGATATATGCTAGAAACCAACATGCGTAAGAAATCATAAAATTTCTGTAAGCGTGACACATTCAAAAATTTCGCTTAGTAAGGCACTTATATAAGGGACGGAAAGATATAGTATAACAGATACGGATTCTTTTCATTAACGAGCCCTTATAAACAACCAATGTGAACCGAGTTTTATTGGTTATTTTTACGTTGCGTTTCACTTTAGTGTCTAGTTGCATGTAACTGTCCGTAAGTAAAACGACTCGTTTTATTGTTAGGAACTGGGCATTAATCGACAAATTCATCGTAAAAGGCGTTACAGTGAAATCTATACTAATATTATAAAGCTGAAGAGTTTGTTTGTTTGAACGCGGCAATCTCATAACAACTAGTTCGATTCGAATTTTTTTTTTGTGTTAGATAGCCCATTTATCGAGGAAGGCTATAGGCTATATAATTATATATCATCCCGATGTTCGCACAGTAGTTCGCCGTTCGTTCCCTCGCTCTGGGGCGCAGCTAGTGTTTAAATAAAATGTCCCATCATTTCTCAAAAATAGTACTCAAAAAAATCTAATGCTATACAAACATGATTAGTTTACATTAGCTAGACGATTAAAAGATACAACTTATTGCATTAGCTATGTCTAAAATATGGTCGGAATCTACTTAACATTCGCCCAAGGCAACAGATTAGCTCATAACATGATATAAACTTTAAAATTACATGTGATGTAAGTTCAAGCGAGACATTTGCATCCTCACTACAGTGTAAAAAAAAAGTGTTTTTTTTTTCATTTCATAGCATTTAAAGACACTCTGTGCCTATAATATATGCTTATATATTTATAACTAACCATTGAATTATGATGCTTTTTTTAAAGATAGAGTGATTCAAAGGGAAGGTGTAAAATGTAACTGTTATAAAAAGGAAACAAAATATTTCATTTTTTGTAATGAATAGGCTCAAAAACTACTGGACCGATTTTAAAAATCTTTCACCATTCGGAAGCTAAATTATCCACGGGTAATATAGGCTATATAACAGTATGCTACAGGAAAGAATTCGTGGTACAACTGGTATACAATAAATACAAACACCTTCTTATTACTAAGCTTAACACTTAAATTATTGTATAGTCATCAAAACTGCTGTGTCGTAACTCTGTCAATACTATGAGTGGTCTTAAACTTTATATAAACATTTCCCAGTGGGTCATAGTTATGAGTGAAGACTTTTAAATAATAACAAAGATCAATAATACATGCTCAGAGAATTATATAGCTACAGTTTGAGGGTAGAATAAAAGTACGATCCTACTACTATTATAAAGGCGAAAGTTTGTAAGTATGGATGTATGGATGTTTGTTACTCTTTCACGCAAAAACTACAGAACCGATTGTGATGAAACTTGGTATACATATAGATAAGGGTTCAGAATAACATATAGGCTACTTTTGATCCCGGAGTTGCCATTTAATCAGAAGTTACGGGGGTGAAACCGCGGGGTACAGCTAGTATTTCATAAAATTATGCATTTCTAATTAAAACATACAATTATACTAAATCTAAACCTATGAGTAATCAGTTCGATGTTAGAACAGACAATGGGAACCTAAAAGAATGCAGTCGCCGTACACCCGACGCTGCCTGGTCAGCGATATCACGCCGTGGCCATACATTACACAGTCGGTCTTTAATAAAATTAAGCGTTCTGCGGACACTGAGCTCTATATAACAAATACATCGTCTGCAATCCGTCAATATGTCCCTTTGTAGTTTAAATCTTTAAAACTACGCATCGGATATTGATGTTCTTTTATTTAATAGATAGTGATTCAAGAAGGTTTATATGTATGATAACATTCATTACATAGTGGAGAAATACTGTTATTTTTGAGGTTTCTAATGTGATGTCGTTAATTATCATTTTTTTCCGCTTATATTATACAAACGCAGTCTAACCCTACGAGATTTATCAAAATAATGTAATAATTTTTATATACAACGATCACAGTCTTTCTGTAGTATATTAAGCATTGCACTCGTGAAAAACCCGGGCGGGTCGTTAGTAAAAACTATAAAATTCCCAGAAATTGTTTAAATATAATAAAGCGAAACGTTTAATTAATAACCGGCATTCCCAGAATTCCACTGGAATATTTATCATCAGATATGAATTGGTATACATTGACTGCCGACGAAATGAATTATTTGAACATTCTTGTATACAAATTGTGAACTGATTTATATGCAACGACGTGTTTTGTGTATCTGTACATTATATGTATATAAGTAAGCTTGTTATGTAACAGTCCTTTTGTGATCCTTAATAAAAAAATATTTGGTGCGTATCTTAAGTAACTGCCCCTTAATTTTTGACCACAGATAGAGGGATCTCGGGTTATTTATGGAGGGAGAAGGGGCGATAGATTTTAAAAATATTAAGGTGGGGCATGGCATTAAAATTTTGGGAAACATTTGTAAATATACCAAAAACGTGAATTACTTCGCAACTACTAAACGGATTTTGTTGTTATTTCGTATATAGATAGAGTACTTACTGAATTAGGTGAAAAGATACTTTTTATTGATCTATGGACCTCAAATATACCGCAAGCCTAGTATTCGTCGGAACCACTCAACTGATTTTAATTAAATTTTGCACACAGATAGACCATTAGCCGAATTAGGCGATAGGATATTTTTTATCTACAGACCCCGAAACAAACACGAGCAAAGCCACGTACAGTAGCTAGTATCGCATAAACGAGGTGCCTACATTACAACTAAATCGCTCCGTGGACAAATAAAGCAGGTCATACAGTTCAGTAGCCGGACCGTCCCAAGTGCTGGAATGTAGGCCGTAGCTAGCCAAGCTATACGACAATCAATATAATATTATGGTGAGAGAATATTTATTTAAAGAAGTGAGAAATTATGTTATAGTATTGCCGGCAACATTTTGTGATTTCACGTCATTCACCATCTTGGTGGATGTTAGGAGGCACCAGTTTATTTTATGTAACAGCAGGCAAGCGGAGCATGCGGTTCACCTGATGGAAAGTGACTGACCGTAGCCCATAAACATCCACAACAGTAAACTGTCGCAGATGCCTTGCCAGCTTGAAGGAAGTGGAGGGGATAAGAGGAGAGGGCAGGAGAGGAATGGGGAGAGAATACAGGCCTCCGGACACCTGATGGGGGTTGTTAATTACACCGGTGCTAGCTCGGCCCAATCATGCTATGCTCGGCTCAGATCAGCAGAATTACCCTCTGTCGCCTCTTACGACACCCACGGGTAGAAATGGGGTGGCGACACATGTATTCTTACCCGTCGCCACACGGGATAAAGTGTAATGTAAACCATTTTTTTCGCAAAATAAAATGAATAAATGAGTGTATTGATTTCAACAAAAAACAACTACACTAGTTCCACAGTTGTATATTTTCTACACTATATTAATATAATTATCAAGTCAAACAATTATGTGTTTTAAATAAAATACTTTTGAAAGGATTTTAAACGCGGTTTATTATACATTATTATTTTATATTTGTATAATAAACCGCGTTTAAAATCCTTTAAAAAGTATTTTATTTAAAATGGAAAGTACTCGCGTTAAAACAAACACAAGATGATACAATTATGCCTTTGTTAAATTACTGAAGATGGTGTTCGAAACCAGTCTAATTTGTAATTATATAATTAATATAGTGTAGAAAATATACAACTGTGGAACTAGAGAAGTGTTTGTACAGATTATACAAAATGCAGTTCCAGAGGTAACAATATAAAATATAAATTTTCTTAGCACCAGTGTGTTAACATACGCTGCATTTCGGTCATCCACGGTAACATACACAAACACACAAAAATCTTACTACGGCGTCTGACTTATCAATCTGATAAAATTCTGTCTCACCAGTTTAATAAAATAATAGTTAAATTAACATTAAATAGTAATTAATAAAAGCAAAACATTTATCGGTTTATTATAATAATTAGCTATTCGTAGATTAAAAATCCATTAACGAAAATATGCAAACAAACTGAGGAATATCTTTAGCTTAATTAATTTTGTTTCGATTAAAAAATTAATCTATATACATATATGTATATAAAACTCAAAGGTGACTGATTGATATAGTGATCTATCAACGCACAGCCCAAACCGCTGGACGGATCGAGCTGAAATTTGGCATGCAGGTAGATATAGACGTAGGCAACCGTTAAAAATTTTGATGAAATTTCACGAAAACGGGAAAAAGAGATATACACGGGTGAATCCGCGGGGCTAGTAATTATAATAAATTAATATTCCTTTTGCTAGCTTGTTCTATTGCGCTTAGACAACAAAAAACTTTTATTGTAAATAAAGACAGCAACGTATTCTTTACTCACACAAGTATTGTTTGTGAATACGTATATGTCTGATGCAAGCGTGTATGTGTAGGAAGTACATACACAAGATTGACTTCTGTCCCTATCTGTTTTTGCCCGTAATATACCGTATATTTACAACCGCTATGCCCTTTCATTTTGTTCCTACCCTCGTTTACGCTCTCGCTTACAATTCTCGAAACGTTTAATTAGCTAGTTATTTTTTACGCTGCAGTTTCGCTGTCTTGTTCACGATTTTAATGAGACAAAAGTGCGAAGCTGGCTCGTTACGTGAAATTACAGTTATGTGTAAAAATTGTTTCGAAAGGGACTTATAACGAATTTATATGAATATTTTCAGTATTATTATATATCAGACTGCTATACAAAAAGTAACGTGGATTAAATCTTCAGAGAAAATGTGAAAAGGAATCATTTCATTTCATTTTCCTCTTCTTTTTTAGATTCTGGCACTCCTGTCATATACGGAATTTGCCAACGTCAGAGTTTTGGTCCACTGTCCATATAAAATCCTACGGTTTCCATACGTAAGTAAGATATATATAGTCTACCAGCTGCGCCTCAGGGCTTCGCTCCCGTATCCGCCTATAGCCTTCCTCGATAATTGGGCTATCTAACACTAAGAAAATTTTTCGAATCGGACCAGTAGTACCTGAGATTAGCGGGTTCAAACAAACAAACTCTTCAGCTTTATAATATTAGTCTAGATATGCAGTCATATTCCAAGAGCTAGCAACGAACATGTTTTTAGGCAAGCTGTAATTTTAATACGGTATTATTTATAGCTAAAATATAGTATTCTTAAAAAAGACAGGTCCTCTGGTGCGACTTTTTACCTCCAGCCAAGTCTGCAGTTCTATGCCAGGGTATAATAGGAGAAGCATCAGACAAGTTTTCAGCTTGCCTCAAACAACTCCCTAAGCAATGGTCCTAGCTTTCGAAATATTACTTACAATAGTATTATCTTTGAAGACGGGTGTAACTGTTACATGTTTTTCATATCAAAGAAAGAAATAAACGAAATATCTGCTGTTGCAATTTACCCATAGTTTCGTCATAACAAAAATAAGTTTGAGTATCTATTTGAAATAATCTAAATATATAGCTAGCTAAAGTAACAAAAACATTTATTTAAACTTAGAATAAATAACAATGTAATAATAATAAATCAAACTTCATTTAACCTTCGAATGAGTTCTCGATATCTTCGTGGAAATCATTAAAATCCATTACAGAATAGACAAGCAATTACTAGAGAATCTTAAATTTCAGATAATCTCGGAAAATTTTGTTGTTCTTTATAAGATACGCCGAATATTTACTTCGCATTCATAGATATAGACAAATATTTTTTTTGGCATCACAAATAACAAGAAATAATACATTTTTATTGAAGTAATAAAGGTATTCATCTAATTTAATTGAAGATTTCATACTTAGTTTCAAGATCTCTGTGAGAGAAATGGATTATTATCTATTGTTACGATAATTAAAGAATTACTTATTTATTTATGAGTTAAATACTTAGAACCAACCAATTATATAGACCCAGGACACATAACCTACAGATATTATAAATCTGAAAGTTTGGATGTTTATACGTCAATCACACCGCAAATGATGAACAGATTTCGATGATGACTATTGGTTTATGGAAGCCGAATTTCACGCGAGTGAAACACACAGAAGCTAATTAAATAAATAAATTAAAATATTCAAGCACATTTAACACTACGCCATCTAGACCCAAACTAAGCAAAGCCTGTACTATGGATACTAGATAGCTGATAAGACATACTTAAACATACTTTTTTTAGAAATACATATTACATGCATATTATAGAGAAATGAACACCCAGACAGTAGAAAATTACAACGTTATTCACATCATTATTTTCTACTCATAGGGTAAACTCGAACCCACACCCTCTGGCGCAAATGGTCGTTGCCATATCCACTGCGCCAATGGGATCGTTAAATATATCATTATACCTCGTATAGTTACTTATTTGTATGTTTTATAATACATACACGCACACACAAACATGTATAACTACAGAAGGTATCAAACAAACCAAATTGTATAACTTGCTCTAACCAATTCCATACCATCATTCATTTAGTCGTATATTATGCAATATAACTGAAGTTCTGTTACGTAACGTACAAGCATGGTAGCGGGAAAATTCACACCCGATGTAAGAGAACCGTCACTGCATACATAACAATATAAATAAATATTCAGTACATTTAACACTACGCCCAAACTAAGCAAAGCTTGTACTATGGAAACTAGATAACTGATAGACATACTTAAACATACTTTTTTGTAAACAAGTACATGTATTTCATACTATAGATAAATTAACACCTAGACAGTAGAAAATAAATATAATAATATATAAAAGGTTATAAGAGTTTGTTTGTTAGTTCTCTTTTATACCACTATTATAATAAATGTTTGGATGTTTGTGTGCCAATCCCGCCGGAACTACTCGACTATTTATTATGAAGTTTCGACTCGTAAAGTATAAGTACAAACTATTGAGTAGAAAAATGAGCGTAAGGGGATGGAGGTAACGTAGATAGGGGGGTTCTCTAGCCTTCGTTTAATATAAACTTATCCGAGTGTGTTATCAAATGAAAGGACTTTATAGATAACGCGAGGTCTAGCTCGGAGCGAGCAACTAATTACTAAGAAAAATCCACTTTATTACGATATTAAATACGAAATATTTTTAAGTCTTGCCTTCAATGTGAAAGCGCCTCACATTCGTGGAATTTTATTCCATTTCCCAGCAAACACTATTAACAACTGTACACTGGCTCTTAAAGTTGCACTTTGTTTGTGAATATTATAAATGCTTTTACAGAAATCATATATTTATACGGACCCTTTTATGTAAATGAAAAAGTTTTTATATGAGATGAGGAAATATTTTTAACCCTCTTTCAAAAAAGGAGGAGGTTCTCAATTCAACCACCTACATATTTTCAATTTAACAAGATTTTGCACCGACTTTGTGCAGATTTCAACAGTAAAATAAAATTTATTTTAATTCTACTTTTTAGTGTGAGGAAGTTGGTGCAATTTTTTGGCATAGAGATTGAATGACAAGACCTTACAGAAATATACGCTCATATATTATTATTATTATTTTCTTTTTATACTTAACTAAGTCCTCCACGCGGCTTCGCTCCCAGAGCACGATATTACATAGAGCCTTCCTCGATAAACGGTCTATTAATCACAAAAATATTTTATCAAATCGGATCAGTAGTTCCTGAGATTAGCGCGTACAACAAACTCTTCACCTTTATTTAATTAGTATAGATAATTGATAGATTGTATTGTGACTTCTTGGTGGAAATGCATTTTAAGTATTGAATTAAAGACTTTTTTACATTACTTCCACTATTTATTTAACACTTTATATAATTACAACCGGTTTCGAGAATTCATAGGTTTGCTACCTGATGATGAATTCTCGATTTGTAAAAAAGTCTTTAATTCAATACTTAAAATTAGTATAGATATATTTTATTGTTATTTTTCTCAAATAGGTAATTAATGCAAATCCGGGTTTAACCGCAGATTGCAATCAATAAACAACCCCACAATATGAATTACGATTGTATATTGTTACAGCGTCAGGTAGATTAATTAGGCTAATCCTACGTTTCGTGTTCCATTAACAGTTAATTAAATGTAAACGATTTAATGAGGAAATATGAAAATATTTTATTGTACGAATAATGATATGGTTTTAAATTAAATATTTATTTATTTGGTTACATGAGCCTTGTTAAGGCATGGTTACTATAGTTTACATTATCAATTTATACATTTCAATTTCCTTATAATTATACTTAAAATTTCATGGTTAATTAATTATACATCAAGTCAAGTGATCTTTACCGTCATATATTCATTTAAGCTATAAAAACATTGTTTTACTAATATATTTATCAATTTTATACTAAAACTAATATTATTTGTTTCACGTTTAAGATCGTCAGGTAATTTATTATATATTTCGATACATTTATAGTGCGGACCTTTCCTGTATATTTCCAGTGGGTTCAGGGACGAGAAGTTTATTTTTTCGGCGCGGGTTTTTTTTTATAGGTTTTGGATGTTTTCTTACAAATATTCATTTAAATAGCTTATTAACGAGCTTAGTCACGGGTGACTGAGGTGACAGTTGTCTTTATGGGTGTTTCAGAAATTGTGTGTCTCGTACTCGCGAAGCGGGGCGACTAGTTGGTGGTAAAGTAATCTCGAAGTAAGAAAAAGTCTGAAATACACTAACAGCCATTTTCAATAATGTATCAATGATTATGGATAGATTGTTGTCTGATTATATGACAATAGATAGACAAAAGTCATAGCAAATGTATCCGTCGATAGGATATTAAAATCAAAGTAAGTGCAAATAGATAGATTTGTCTGACTTTAGTAAGCAAAACAAGGGATAGATAGAATATTGAAAACGGCAGTAAGGCAAAAAATCAATACTCTCCTGTAAGAACTAATATTATAAAAACATTTGTTGATTGTAGGTATTCTTATTATTTGAGACATAATTTTATATTTTCTGAATAATATTATACCTATAATATATAGAGTATTAAATATTGTTTTTTAGGCAAAGCGAAGGCGGGTCATACTATGGTGTCAATAAATAAAGCCTGTGGGCAACGGCCTTGTATGTTTAGAGCACATTGAAGGGACGTACGTGGGTTTGACTCTAAAAAACAGGTACCCATTGAGTTAAAGAGACCGGTGTGTTCTTATTACACATCCGTACTAATATTATAAATGCGAAAGTCTGTCTGTCTTTTTCCCTTTCACGGTCGAACCGCTGGACAGATGTTGATGAAATTTGGTATGCATATAGATTAAGACACGCGTTCAAACATAGGTTACTTTTTTTTCAAAAATCAACCCCTAAAATAGTTTAATCGGGGGGTCACCCGTGCGAAGCCGGGGCGGGTTGCTAATTTATAATATAATTCATCATTATATGTTGTAAGCAGTTCAACAAACTGACCATTCAAAAAGATGATCGATTAATTTTTGACAACCCGATTGGCGTAGTGGATGTGGCAGTGGTCTATGGCGCCGAAGGGATGTAGGTCCGAACCCACGAGTAGAAAATTATGATGTGATGAACGAACCCACACCCTCCGTATGTTTTGTAATTGTAATAAAGTATTATTGTATCCTACTATACTATTATAAAGGCGAAAGTTTGTAAGTATGGATGTATGGATGTTTGTTACTCTTTCACGCAAAACTACTGAACCGATTATGATGAAACTTGGTACACATATAGATAAGGGTTCAGAATAACATATAGGCTACTTTTAATCCCGGAGTTGTCATTTAATCAGAAGTTACGCCGGTAAAACCGCGGGGTACAGCTAGTTGTAAATAAATGCTTCGAATACCGGTAAACATTTAATAAGTTATTCAATTACAAAAATAAGGGTAAAACGGACGTGAACAGATTACGGATACTATCAATTAATACTTCGTGAACATATTTCTGAGGAATTGAAAAATAAATCACCGTACAGCGTAATGGCACAACGGGACATTAAGGGCGTATCACACGTACAATATTATTGAATGAGAAAGAGAAAACATTTATTTACTACATAAATACCACCTACAAAAAATTTATTTAGAACACAAGAAAACCTAAAAGAATAAAATAAATACATAATATATTATGTTATCAGTACCGTCAAAGTAAAAAGTAACCCTAAGCATTTATTAAAAATGATGAATTGAATGGAGATGATTCAGCAATAATATAAATTGGGTTTCTTGACTAGTTCAAGTACATTGATTTAAGTAAAACATATATAGGGCCTTTCAAAACGGGTTTCCTAGTTATTATCTGAATCAGTATCAATTTCACTCATCGACAGAAAATTTAAATAAAGTTTGTGTGGTAACGCCTTTACGTCCCCTATTTATGAGGGTAGCAGTGAAAAATGTAAGCAATTAGCAACCCCTGGGATAATCCCGGAGTGGTTTGAGTTTTAATATGAATTAGTTTCAATTTCACTAATCGATAGAAAATTTAAATAAAAGCAAAGTTTGTGTGGCAACGCCTTAACGTCCCCTATTTATGAGGGTAGAAGTGAAAAATGTAAGCAATTAGCAGCCCCTGGGATAACACAACCTCGGAGTGGTTTGAGTTATTACATGTATTAGTTTACGATTTTAATGATTTAGTTCGACTTGGTTATGTTTGGTTTTAAAAGAAATAATTAATCATCATCATATGTTTGAATCATCTTTAATACACTTTATTTGTTGTATTATTATAATTTATATTGTATATCTCAATTGTTTTCAAAAGAATAAAAATGAAATATTATGCATGTGTCATTTCAAAAGAGCTTTCAAAAAATCAATTGGAAAAATAACTTTGAAAAACTCAATTTCGAAATATCTATTTCAACCTTATATAGATAATCATTTTAAGATACCCTTCACAATATAGTACCATGCATTCTTATCATTCTAGCGATGGCACCTGATAAGTACACAAAAAAAATCATTAAAAAGATGGATAATAATCACAAACAAATATAAAAAATGTTGTGTCCTTTTTGTATGTATTACTCGCTAGCACGTTTAAACAATTATTCCTCCATACTGACGTGGCCCTATACGATTTGTTTCATAACACGTAAAGAGCTAATTTGTAGAATGACTCATACAAACTTACATATAGCAAGTACATTAGTGTTTAAGATAACCAAGCGGTTCATCTCATCTGAAGAGTTTAAATGAGCTAATCTGAAGAACTCCTGGTCATATTCGAACAAACCTTTTTGTGTTTTATAGAGCATTTATCGAAGAAGATTATAGGCTATGGAAATTCCGCTATGGTAACCGCGCGACACGGCTAGTCTATATTAAGTGAGATTATGAGGACTTATATAGGTACAACGTATACATTTTTTTTTAGTAATATAAGTTTCATAATAAAGAATTTGTTGTGTGTGTTTTAACGCGAGTACTTTCCACATAAAATAAAAATGCTTTGACATGTCACTCGCGACCACGTTCGCTGAAAGTAATCGAAACGTCAGGTTAAATAATAAAGTAATATCTTTTAAAAGATTTAACCAGTAATTAAATCCTTTACAAAGTATTTCTTTTTATTCAAGTTTCATAATATTTTATCATGTTAACTAACACCAATTTAAACATTAGCAATTTGTCCTTACTGACGTGGCCCTTTACGATTTGTAACATTAACACGTAAGGAGCTAATTTGTCGCATGACTCACACCAACTTAGAGCAAGTAGGCACAATTAGTATTAAAATGACTCTCGGACATTTGAAACATCACATTTTTTACATACACATTCGCTTTTCTGACCAATATTAATGATAATGAAAAATGTTCCCAAATACTAATCTTATACGTATAAGTTATAACTATACACAGTAGCAAGAGAATGGGAGACAGGAGCCTAAACTATTCCTGGAATCCTCCTCTCGAACCTTAATATACTTCGTGTGTGTCTAGGTGAATCCAGGTTTAATGAACTACTATGTAGCTTTCGAATGCTGAAAGAATTTTTAAGATTGGTCCAGTGGTTTTTGAGCCTATTCAATATAACCAAACAAATTTTTTTTCTTTATAATATTAGTCCAGATAATATTAATGGTATAAAAAAGTATTAAAGTTATAAAAAAGCTTCACACCACTACATCTCCGATCATTTCCCCATATCTCATAAACTCGCTAATTACCCATATATTTCATAAAGCCATTAACAACTACTAATAAGCAACGTTCGTTAGTTTAGCGCTTTCCGCCTCCCGCGTCTTATTTATGTTATACGCGACCTCCACGAGTACAATACAACTTTTATGCTATGAAATATAGTGTGCTTTTAATAGTTAGTGCTTTATAAATACTAATTGCATTACAAAATTTCACGTTATAAATAATTATAAAAATTCTATCTTACCTATTCTTTGCATGCAGTTTTATCTTCTATCAAAAAGAAAGGACTGTTCCCTTTGATAAAAGATTTTTTGACTACAATATTATAAGGGTTGCTTTCCATTCGGATATCATTACAGTATTCCACCCTGAATAGCGTGAATATAAAGATATAGAATAATATATTGTTCTTTCCTATCACTACCACTACATAGTATGTTATAATATTATGTCAAAAAATTGAACCGACTTCCTCACACTAAGAAGAAGATTTTTTTAATGTATAAAAGTCAGTTACCCTATTTTCAATTCAACAAGATTTTACATGGACTTCGAATGCAAAAAAATTTTTTCAAATCATTCCATAAATGCCATAGATAATACGGTCGAATTGAGAACCTCCTCCTTTTTTGAGAGTTGGTATAAAACAAATTCGCTTCCCACGATTTGTACCTATGAATAAAATGCTTAGATTTTTAAAACTACCTAACAAATTTTGACACGTTTTAGATAATAATTCAAGAGGTGGATTTACATGTAAATAATATACATGATATGCGTACCATACAGCTATATAGATGCTTAGTTAAACCTGTAGGTATTGTCTTATTCAAGCACATCGGTGCAGTATGAGTCACCATTCATAACGGTTGAAAACCGATATCAAATTTGTTTATTATTAATACAGTTTTCGACCGTTAACGGTCAAGACCTTGATAAGTTTTAAAACCATTTAAAATTCTTGCTATTGAAAACGAATAAAAGATGCATTCAAGTTTTGCTTAGTACACTAGAAAACTAGAGGGCGTAGTGTTAAATGACCCTCAATATTTATTTATTTATTATATAATTTTTATTCTCATTGTAGCAACTATGCTGCGTAGTAGTAGCAGGTATGTGTTTATAAACCTTTATTTTATCGAAGATCTTTGCTTATTAAAACATCTACAAGAATGCTTGATAATTTTGTGTGTGGGTGTGTGTTTGATTAAAGATATAAATATGTATTTCGACATGATAACCATTATACCTAACACGTTAGTTAATATTCTTTATTTAGCTCTTTATTACACCATAAAGACAAAAACAGTAAATATAAATCACAGAATTAACAGTATATTAGCCGGGTTTATCACTGAACAGTGATTTCTGCCAGACAACCACTGTGTAAAAGCTAGTGAGAAAAGAATATTGCTAACAATAAATATTGCCTAACAAAGTAGTACTTTTTACAGGTATAAATAAATAATAGGAAAAGAACACTACGGAACTTTATTAATCTTGAAAACTATCTCATATTAAACTTAGTTGAAGATAGTTAGAGGTAGGGTTGGCAAAGTAAGTATTGTGTGTGTATTACTTCGCACAATTTCAAAGATGTTATACGAAATAAGTTGCTAAAATTGCGAACTATATTTATTACATAACTTTTTCATATAATATCAAAAGAATATTTTTTTATTTGATATCAGAAGAAAGAAGAACAATTGCATAGGTATACTACAATTACTGTTATACCTTGTTTCTAATAATACCTACGCTACATCACATGGGTGGGTATACCTACTTTTTTTCCATTTTTAGGGTATTTTAATGAATCACCATTATTATTTAGGTTGCGTTTATAGCTGACAATTCATTAATTCAATTTTATCATGTATTGGATCTGCGTTATCTTTATAAATAAATACAATAAAATAAATAAGTCATCCCCATCGTGCTGTGATTTACTTACTACAAATCCAAACAACTAACAAACTAAAGTATACTTCCAAAAGACTCCAGAGTAGTAAAAAGTTAAAAACATGAAACTAAAATATTCTTTTTCATAACATAAACGTGACATTCCATACGTTTTACCGTCCGCGGAATCCCACCGTTACGCAACCGGGTCGTCGACCGGGGCCCGCGCCGCGCCGGGTATCGCATGCGAATATGTTTAGCGATCTGCCCAATTTGTGTGAGAAACGTTACCTATACCTATAACGCTTATTTATCTATACGTAAAGAATGATTTTGTCTTTAAATTTAAAGAGCTTTTTGTATAAACAAATGTCGCTCTATAAGTACACAAGCTAGGAGTGATAGTTATACTCGTAATTCATTATTGTTAGATAATAATTAATTTCGACTACAATTATTTAGTAGTACACAATTATAGTTACTAAACTTTATAAGGTACTTTATATGAAATATATTGTTCTGAACCGTCATAGCGTCATCTATCTGCAAGTGCCCATTTATCCACATTATAAGCAGTGATACGTCGACCGGGGCCCGCGCCGCGCCGGGTATCGCATGCGAATATGTTTAGCGATTTGCCCAATTTGTGTGAGAAACGTTGCCTATAGACGCTTCATTATGCTTATTTATCTATATGTAAGGAGTGATAGTTTTTTTTTTAATTTTAAAGAGCTTTATGTATAAACAAATGTCGCTCTGTAAGTGTACAAGCTAGGAGTGATAGTCATAATTCATTATTGTTATAAGGATTTTCGGGATAAAAACTATCCTATGTCATTCCTGGGGTTTCAAAGAATCTCTGAACAAAATCTCATCCAAATCGGTCCTGAACTTTCAGAACTTATTCAATACAAAGAAACAAATCTTTCCTTTAATAATATTAGTAATTAGTATACATAAACCTTATAAGGTACTTTTACTTGAGATGAAATATATTTTTCTGAACCGTCATACACTCCCCTACCTGCCCTATTATCCACGTTTTACGCTATACCCTGTATATTTGTAGAAGATTTAAATAATACTATAAGCAATGATAAGTCTACCGGGGCCCGCGCGCGCAGCGCTGGGTGGTTTGTCGAATTTCGTATGATAAATATTTATAACCCTAATCTTGGGTTCGGCAACATTAATTGTGCTGGGATAATTACTAATAACAAATACAGCAGTTATTTATTTATTTATTTATTTAAGGTCAGCCAACAATGACTTACACTATGCTTGGATGATAGAAATTTAAATAAATGTAACATTTATGTGTAGTAATTAAATTACCACATGGCAGTAACGGTGCTAACAGTTACGAGTAATGCCAGAAGAATAAACTCTAAATACATTAGGCTTCAAAATAACATAAATCTAATTATAAAAATCATTATTAGATTTAATGTAGACAACTATAATTCAAATAACGTAGCGCATAGCCATATTATGGCGGCCACGTGGGTTAGGCCACGACCGTTTGATTTCGCGCGCTTTTGCCATTATATGGCTTTTCAACGAAAAGTAACTTTATCATCATAAACTTGTAAAAGCACCCAAATTTTTGTAATCGACCTTTTCACAATTATATATTATGAACTTAATTGCTTACTTATAAATCATATTTTCGTGTAGTAGCAATTTAAAAAAAATGTTTAAATTTCGAATAAACTTATAAGAAAAACGCCTGAAATTATCAACCTCCTCGCTTTTTTGGGAAATCGGTAGAAAAACATCTATTATATTGATTTAGATATATGTATCTACTGCAATCATGTAGTTCATAAATTAAAATTATACACTGACCTTGAAACTACACGAGTGTGTTACATAAAGCCTTGGGCTATGGACGGTTTAAATTTTAATATTTCTTCACTATTTCCACAACAAACCTGTAATATTGCGGTCAATAAGTCGTTGGGGTCAAATGTAATTTCTAATATAAAACTTATTAAATACTAGCTGTACCCCGCGGTTTCACCCGCGTAACTTCTGATTAAATGACAACTCCGGGATTAAAAGTAGCCTATATGTTATTCTGAACCTTTACCTGTATGTATACCAAGTTTCATCATAATCGGTGCAGTAGTTTTTGCGTGAAAGAGTAACAAACATCCATACATCCATACTAACAACCTTTCGCCTTTATAATAGTAGTGAAATATTATTTTCTTTCTTTCTTAATATAAAACTTTATAAATAGGTATCTAATCCTCTAATTAATTGGATGACATTTTTAACTATAATTTGAAAGTTGCGTACAGTATCATAAATCATTAGGACGTTTATACAAGACGTGTTAATGGATAGTAATATATTATTAAATGTCCTCTTAACTAATTTTGTATTCGCACTCTTAAAAAAACTTTTTAAGGGACTTTAAACGCGGTTTATTTTACGTTATTAATAAACCCGACGTTTCGAACACTTTAAAGCGAGCGTGGTCACTCTTACCAAAAACTAAACAAAGGAGAGAAAAGGCAAAACATATGTTAAAGGCTTCATACGTAATGGATACCGTACAAATTTCGTTTCTTATTTACGTAAATTTAGCGTCGATTAAAGACAAAAATTAAATTAAAAAATCTTGTCATAAACTTAATGTTTTTCAGTTTTTTGTTTGTATATATGTAGACACATTTTTAATGACACATGCGTGATATTTTAATATAAATTTTCTTATTATTTTTACAGCTAGCTGGTCAAGTGTCCACACAATACGAGAAGCGAAGACATTGAAAAAAAATATATCGTCCCTACGTACCCTAAATACTTTATAACGTTACCCTACAGTAGTAGGCTTACGCCTAGTAAATGACCTTAATTATTAAATTTCCCATACAAATCCTCATCAAACACAAATGTAGAGCATTATAAAGCTGATAAGCATCGCGTCTGGCGAAGAGGCGATGTTGCAAGCACGCCCCACTTGCGCATTTCGACTCGGGTCTAGAACATCCCAAAATCGTGGTTGTGTGAATTTATTAGCTATTCAAGAACCAAAAATTATAAAGGAGTGAAATAAAGAGTTTTAATACAAATGTTAAATAGATATATAGAGCTATCCCTTCAAATATTTTCCAAAAAGGTTAATGACATACCTACTTCCATAGGGAAACAATCTACGTAATATTTAGAACGTTTTCTCATTCTATGTACACATTTTAAGACTACAGAGTATAGACGTATGATTACAAACACTTGTTTTATTATGTATTTCCCTGAACGAACAACATTTCGTATACCCGTAGTTAGTCACTGCTACTAATATTATAAATGCGAAAGTTTGAGTGGATGTATGTTTGTTACTCTTTCACGCAAAAACTACTGAATCGATTATGATGTAACTTGGTATAAATATAGGTAAGGGTTCAGGTTGACACGTGATCAGAAGTTACGCGGGACGCGGCTAGTTAAAATACTTTCAAAACACCAAAAATTATAAAAAAGCACCTTCACCGAAATAGTATTAATAAATCAAATCGTTTCAAACTACAATATTTAGCATTCCCTTCTATTTGCGTTTAGAAGCAGACTTATGACCGCACATCACGTCAATAATGAGTTATCACGATTATTGGCAAACAGTGTCCATTGTAATGAATTTATGCCATAATTTGGTTGCTGATTGCATTGTGTATCTAGTCAATTCAACAGCCTCTTGAAATAAATTCAGCCCTTGAGGTTCATTAGAAACTTATAAATTAACCCGGTTGGCGCAGTGGTTCAGCAACGGTCTATTGCGCCGGAGGGTGTGGGTTCTATCCCCACGAGTAGAAAATTATGTGATGAACATTGTAAGTTTCTACTGTCTGGGTGTCAATTTATCTATAGTATGTATGTATTTACAAAAACAGTATGTTTAAGTATGTCTATCAGTTATCTAGTATCCATAGTACAAGCCTTGCTTAGTTTGGGACTAGATAGCGTTGTGTTAAATGTCCAGGAATATTTATTTATTTAAATTAATTGTGTGATTTATATACAACTAGCCGCGTCCCGCGGTTTCACCCGCGTAACTCCCGTCCCGTGGCAACTCTGGGATTAAAAGTAGCCCTTATGTTATTCTAAACCCTTACCTATATGTGTATCAAGTTTCATCATAATCGTTTAAGTAGTTTTTGCGTAAAAGAGATACATTCTTACAGCCTCACAAACTTTGGCATTTTATAATATTAGTAGCAGTTAGGCATATACCTTGATCGGTTCAATAGTTTTTGGGGTGAAAGAGTAACACACACATATACACACATACACTCACAAACTTTCGCATTTATAATATAAGTACGATGTATAAATAGCATATTAAATAAAGTTTACAAATTAAGCAGTTACTACGTCATATTAAATGCCTGAAAGATAATACTTGAAACTCGGTAGATCCCAAATCACTGATCTGATTGGCCCAATTATTTTAATGGCAGAAGCTACACTACACCAAGTTGTATACTGTATATTACATTTATATACCAATAACTTTAGTATGTACCTCTACACTAGATATTTGATAACATTCACTTGTACATTTTACATAAATAGTTTTATACACCGAAGATAAGTAAAATGCAAATAACTATTCCTATATTAGACATTTTGTTAGAAAAACGTGGGGTAGACATCGTTCAAAATAAAAAAAAAATAAAAAAATAGCTTATTTTATAGCGTATAAAGCCTTGTTTAAAATCCTGCAAGAAGTAAGTCGAGTTATTAATACCTAGAGACGCATCGAATATTTATTTGGTATTCGGTTTGTTATTTATTTATTTAAATATTTATTTCTTTGTAGATATAGCGATCTCAAAGAAAGTCGACGAAACATTTAAATTTGTTTTTAAATTAAACTTGTATTTGGCGTATTCGGCATATATTTCACTATTTATTTATTTATCATTTAAGGAAACATAGTGGCTTACAGCCATGCCAAAGCGCCACTATGCTATGCAGCACATACAATTTGTATTCGGTCGAGAATATATTCGGTTCAAATATTTAAATCTTCTTAAATTCATTACGTAATTTCTATTCAAGCGTACATTCAAGTAAACATTGAAAATATAACCGAATTCGGCCAAACATTTTCGGTAAAGTTTAAACCCAACAATATAACCCTACCAGCAGTATTTAATAAACAGAACTTATCAATATAATTAAGCACATTCCAAACATAAATTTCACACACATGTAAAACCAATACATCGCTCGCAGCGCTCAATTATAACATTTGTATTAAATTCACGAATCCGCCGAGCTTTCAATAACAGCCTGTATAGCGTAAATAAACGTGCACTGCGAATTAATTACAAATAGCTGCTACGAATTTGTATATGTCGTTTTCGCGTATACAGCATGTTTAACATCGCATAAAACTTTTTAAGATTTTAATTGGGTAACAAATAACAATCACAAAATAATTTAAAAATAATTTTGTCTGAGAATCTATTAATGGGATCATTAATAGATTTGAATGAATATATTTTGTTAATTTGTTATTACAAAATTGTTATACGCGAAAAAAAGAATTCCTATGAACACACTCTTTTAAAAGCCATGATTTTACTTCCCAATGTGTATAGAATTTATCACAGTCCTGAGGTATTTTTCAAATGTTGATTTTAACACAATAGGCTGAGAAATTTACGTCAACATATTTCACAGTCAAAAAGCCAATAGTGAAAAATTTAAACTGAAATACCGACACGTGACCTTACAGAAAGGAAAATTTGTAATGAATTTGTTCAAAAACTACAGGACCGATTTTCAAAAATCATTCACCATAAAATAGGCTTTATTTTATAGGCTGTATACATAACAGATGTGGAGCAGAATGGATGCAAAGGGCGAGAGTAAGAGATTTGTGGAAAGGACTAGGGGAGGCCTACGCCGCAGAGGCGACTATTACTTAAAATATGTGTTTATATATTTAATTAGGTTAGGTATATTATTTTTCTGCATAAAAGTGGAATATATGTTGTGTAAATGAAGTAGAGTTTAAGAAAAAAGAATGTAAAGTAATAGAAATAAAGGCTATTTTATTTTATATATAACATTATATGCTAATGGCCGTTTTCAATATTCTATCTATCCCTTGTTTTGTTTACTAAAGTCAGGAAAATCTATCTATTTGCGTATTGAATTAAAAATTCTATCTATTTGCACTTACTTTGATTTCAATACGCTGTCGACGGATAGCCTTTGTTGTGACTTTTGACAATCAAATGTCTTTTAATCTGAGATTACAATCTATCCATAATCTTTGATACATTAACGGCCGTTTTCAATATTCTATCTACCCCTTGTTTTGCTTACTAAAGACATACAGATCTATCTATTTGCACTTATTTTGATTTCAATATCCCAACGACGGGTACATTTGCTATGACTTTTGTCTATCTATTGTCATATAGTTTGACATAACAATCTATCCATAATCATTGATACATTATTGAAAATGGCTGTAAAACGGCCACGGGAGTATAGGGCACGGATCAGCTAGTATTCCATAAAAAAGCCGTAATTAAATTCGCATAGTATTCCGAGACAGGTTCGCTTTCAGGAAATCCCGGGCGTGATCGGAATTCCCATGTTGTTGACGCATCCACAAACCTTGTTTACTGAGCGGCTTTTGTTTCATTCGATATTTCAGGGAATCTGATGGACACTTTTATTCAATTACTAGCCATTTTTGAACGTGAAGTATGTATTTGACAGACAAAATAAAGCATTTCGTTTCATTTCAGACACGAAGTATTTGTAAGGAAAAATATAATTGTGCTTTTTACTATTCTATTCACAATTTCTTCATATTTTCTTACCGTTTAGACCTTCCCTGGACTTCAACGAATATTTCAAGACCTAAATTAGTCAAATCGCTTTAGCCGTTCTCGAGTTTTAGCGAGACTAACGAACGGATATTGATTTTTATTTATATAGAATAGATAACAATAGTTAATTCAATTTATACTTAATGGTTTTAAAGAAGCACCCTATGTTTAGAGTGCATAGGTAAAAGTGAAAAAAGGTACGGTTAGACTACGACACAAATTCCGAAATAAATACAGAAATATCCTCTATATAAAATATCTCGCAAAAATACAACACATTTTATTATCAAAATACATCAACGATTAAATTGAAATACATTGCTTCTTTCATTAAAGAATTATTTGATCCGTCGATACAGTATACTCTCCTATTTGTTAAGCTCACACTGTTATATAATACGCAGGTCTACTTAAACTGGTTTTTATTTCTTTGAAGCGAGGTGACGGCGGTTCGTTTGAGCATAATTCCAGGTAACGGGTGGGAATACACGTGTCTCCTATTACCATTTAATAAGTTTATACAATCTCGTCAGGAAACTTAAGTATATATATCATACTAGCCGCGCCCCGCGGTTTCACCCGCGTAACGTCTGATCCGTGGCAACTCCGGGATTAAAAGTAGCCTATATGTTATTCTGAACCCTTACCTGTATGTATACCAAGTTTCATCATAATCGGTGCAGTAGTTTTTGCGTGAAAGAGTAACAAACATCCATACATCCATACTTACAAACTTTCGCCTTTATAATAGTAGTAGGACTACTAGATGTGTCCGTGGTTTACACGCGTATATTTCCTGTTTCCGTGAAATTTTCGGAATAAAAACTGTCCTATGTCCTTTCTTGGTTTTCACATATTCTCTGTACAAAATTTCATCCAAATCGGTTCAGTGGTTTAGGCGTGAGGTAAACCGCATACAAAAAAGAGCAACGCTGCACTCACTAATATACTTTTCCCTATGGATAAAACTACAAATTCAACTCAAGAAATCCGCATTCATAACTTCAAATTACAAGAAATAATTACAACAACATTTTCTAAGCAAATTGTATAGAAATACATTTCCATAAACGGCGAAAGAAACGCGCAGTAGCTACCCAACTACGCACTAAAATGCAATTAACTCTGAACCATACAAATATCCCTCACAAGCCTGTATCGAATTGCAATCGATAACAATGTCAACTAATAACAGACTAGCTTCTGTTCGCGGCATACCTCGCGTTAAAATCAGTCATATCAAAGATTATGGATATCTTCTTCTTCTTTTAACCGACTTTAAAAAAGGAGGAGGTATCAATTCGACCGTATGTATGTTACCGCATATCTGCGGCGTTTATGGACCAATTTGAAAAATTCTTTTTGCATTCGAAATAGTAGTGTCAGTGTGGTCCCATAGAAATATCCCGAGTTAACGAATATTATATTAATAGAATATTGGTTCGAGTCTGATTATTCATGTGGAAGATATTTCAGGGAACTCCTCAAAAATCAACAGAATAAGCTTCGCGGTTAAGACTTAATGCTGTATATACCTACTGAATTGTGACTAGATGATGTGATTACTCTTCACAGGACGCTAAAAAGCGAAAAATAATAACTTTTTACCAAAAAATAGAACCGACTTCCTCACTCTAAAAAGTAGAAAATAACTTTTATTTTATTTTTGTCGAAATCTGTACAAAGTCGGTGCCTTTATCTATTTACAATTTAACAAGATTTTGCACAGAAGATTTTGAATATAAAATAAATTCAACATCGCATATGTGCAATTTTCTCAGAACCTAACAAATACCTCACCGCTTGCACTGCATCGAATCACTACCGATAATAGACCGATATTTTAAATACCACACATACTTTTGTTACTTATCATGAGTACAATACATTGAAAATGTAATACAATTCCTTTATGTTTAGGCATAAGGTAAAGTCGATTATTTGAATAAATATTGATTTTTTTATTAATTCAATTGGTTTAACAAACTACAATGTTTATATTTTATTCAATATGTTCTTTATGTCAAAGCAGGCAAGCGGAGCATGCGCTTCACCTGATGTTAAGTGACTGATCGTAGCCCATGAACATCTACAACATGACAGCATCGCAGATGTCTTTCCGGCTTGAAGGAAGGGCAGGATATAAGGAGAGGATTAATGATGGAAAATTGGGAAAGGACTAGAAAAGGATGAGAGAGAAATGGGAGAATACAGTCCACCAGAACCCCCGTTCACCGTACGAAACACAGTGAAATACCGTTTCACGCTGAACTACCGACATCATGCCGATGGATTTGTCTCGAAAGCAAATACTTTACTTCAAAGGAATTTCCTGAATCAGTGAGTCAGAACCTTTTATAAGAACTAAGAACCTCAATAAAATAATATTGCGAGAAATTTTGTTTAAAAGCCTTTGATAATGATGAATATTATTTGTATTATGGGTATGTATCTGTACTCGAGACGACTATCTTTCTCTAGCCACGGCTTGCCTGGAAGAGATCGCTCATTAGCGATAAGGCCGCCTTTTTTACGTATAGTTTTAAATTATTATTTCTACTAATATTAAGTACTAAGAAAAGTGTTAATCCATTCGTTTATTCATTCATGAATTGTGGCATGCAAATTTACCTTTATGCATCAGTTTACTAAAATTATTTTTTCACTATCAGTATAAGGGAGCGCCACATGCTATCATCAAGCTACTACGCAGTAGAAACTCATTACACTACTAATATTACCAAAAAGGAATATTATTTACAAGACGTACACTTATCTGAAAGGCCGGCATCGCACCCACAAGTTTTCCTAACTTGTGGGCGTTTATGGGCGGCGTTGATCACTTAACATCGGGTGACTTGTCTGTTCGTGTGCCCCCCTTATGCCATAAAAAAAAAAGAAAAAAAAAGACGTACGAAATCCCTTAAACCGCAGACCAAAACTACCCGCAAATAGTCCAAAATTCACACCGGCTTACACCTAAAGCCCTGCCGGTAAAGAAGTATAATAAATTTTTGTCACATCGCGCTGACGTCAGCGTGACGTTATTTTTAGATAGCCAACGGAAATATACGCTTGAGGATAAATTATATTGTACTTAACAAAGTTGCATGTATCGGTTTATAATTCTTCGATTTTAGTTGTATTAAGTTTTTAATATAATGAGTATTAATTATATTTTTAATGATTGATCTGTAATAGTAGTAGTTTTTGAACTAATAATTATTGTAAAATATAAGTTGTAAAATTATTTTATTTGAAACTAAATTGTTGTATTACAAATTAAAAGGATTTAATTTTAATCAATTTTATTATAAAAATTTCATGAGACTGTATAAATAGTATATACCTCAGTTGACATGGAAATTAATTAATTCATGTCTGTTATAATATTTCTCTTTTTTATTAATGTACTAGCGACCCGCCCCGGCTTCGCACGGGTTTAATGGATGATATTATACATAAAAACCTTCCTCATGAGTTACTCTATCTATTAAAAAAAACCGCATCAAAATCCGTTGCGTAGTTTTAAAGATTTGAGCGTTCATAGGGACATACAACATGACACATGACAGAAAAAGCGACGTTGTTTTATACTATGTAGTGATTATTTTTTATTTTATGTTTTTATCAATTCGTAATGCTGTTTGTGTATCTAAATAAATAAATAAATAATAGTAATAATCGGTACAAGTAATCCCCTACGCCTATTTCTATGTCTGTTATAATATTCCTCTTTTTTCCAATCTTGACAAGGCAAGGCAAAATATCAATTTGTAACGAAAAAGTAACATAAAAACGTATCACATCGTTCGAAATAGAAAATCCATCCATCCTTGAAAATGCAAGGCACTCATTAATTATTTCTTATTAGAACTTACTTAAATCAATACCTGCAATCGATTGGTAACATAAAATCGAAAGGACATTGCCTAAAGACAAAATCTCAAAAATTACTTAACCTATGAATATGAAATTTAGCAAGACGATTGATTGGCCTGTATTTCCAACCCATTCCTCTCCCATACTGTTCTACTCCTCTCTAAATTAATATTTAACTATTTACACCGATATAATAGTGTCGGCACAAGGTAGATATTTCGCTGACGTATTATATAGAGCGGTTATCGGTCACAGATTAGATTTAGATTGATAGCGTTGTTTATTTTGAGTTTTTAACTTTTTAACGTATCATCAAAGAGGCACCGCTGAACATATATTTGCTAATGTATTGCATATAAAAAGGCAACAATTATAAATCGATTCAAAGCAAGAACTTTCCAAGCAAAAAAATTGGCAAGCATTCAATCAATAACAAAAAAAACTAAAGATATTCCTTGCCAAGTACTGACAAAACATATAGAACACTTATTCCTAAACGGCCCTAAGCGTAATAAAACCTATAGCAGTCTACTACGATATTTCTGAACCCCATTCAATCCACATGCAGATATTCTGCGTCAAATGAAACAAAAACGCTTCTATCCAACAATTGAATCCCAACCTTATACCTTTACAATAGAATCTACTTTCCATAAACATTATTATTTATATCACTGCAATGCAATATGGACTTTAACTACACGACAAAAGGTCTATATTAAAACTACTTTTTATTTTGTAGTTTGTCTCCAACACCGCAAGGGGAAATCAACCTTTAGTGTACGGAATAAGGTTTAATTTACACAAATGTGTGTGATTACACAACCGTCTGATCGTACGATGAGTCAGCAGTCACGTGGCGGGTAGCGTGGTTACTATACTGTACGAGAATATACTATGCCGGTGATTAGATAAAGTTTTATGTGTTTTTTATTGTTGGTGTGAATTTTAAGGAATATGAAAAGTACCTAATTTTTGCTGTAGATAAAAATGCTTCTCCAAATTCATACGCTAAATATCTCTTAAATAAACTAATGCTACAAAGATGAAAGATTTCATTTGTAGTTTGAATTCAATAGGCTCAGTAATGGAATCCATTTTTTTACGAGGGGAAATGCCTTCCCGTACCCGACCGTCTGGGGAAACGACCGGGTTATGTCGAACTTGCACCGACTTAAACCCCTCGATGTTCCTTCACACACCTTGTGGGGGGTTCACGGGTGCGCCGTAGCATTCTTCCGCGAATCCCCCGGTACTGTTGGAATCCTACATTATTCCTGATGAACATATTCTAGGTTTACATTAGGCTACGGGAGCGAAGCCGCGCGCAACATCTAGTTATTTATATTTTCAAAAGTATACTGTCGCATAACTGTTCATATAATTTAAAGAATGAAAACTAGCGTTTTTCCGCTCACCATAATTATTTCTGCAGAGATATTATTTGAAAGGAAAGTTTTGGTGACCGTGGACTTAACTTCGACCGCATTTTATAAAAAAATATTGTGTAACACAACTTAGAACCAAACTAGTTTGTGTTAAAACGGGTTGATTTTTAAAGTCCTTCGTGATTATAATTTTAATAATTAATTTAGCAGTTGGTACGAAATTAACTCTGTGTGAACCCTTCACAGGTCACTGAAAATGGAAAAACAATAACTTTTTTGCCAAAAAATTTAACGACCTCCTCGGTGCCTTTACCTATTTTTAATTTAACAATATTTTGCTCCGACTTTGAATAGACTTCAACAAAAATAAAATAAGTTATTTTCTATTTTTCAATGTGAGGAAGTCGGTTCTATTTTTTGGCAAAAATATATTAAAATATAATTCATCTGATTATCAAATGGGTGAAGGTCATGCTTACTTGGTATCTTCCAATATAAGAAACCCAATTAATTTTCTTGTCTTATTTTGTCACCTAAATCGTTATTAAGTGAAAGGTAATCCTAGCTTCACTACATAGTATAAAACAAAGTCGCCTTCTCTGTCCTATGTCCCTTTGTATGCTTAAATCTTAAAACCTATGCAACGGATTTTGATGCGGTTTTTTTAATATATAGAGTGATTCAAGAGGAAGGCTTATACGTATGATAACATCCATTAAATAATGTTATTTTTGAGGTTTCTAATGTGATGTCTTTAATTATCAATTTTTTACATTGCAAACGCAGGTTGAACTCTACGAGATTTCTTAAAACAATATATTAATTTTTATAGTAAATTATAAATGCGAAATTAACTTAATGTCAATACAATAAAATAGATTTATAGCAATACCGAACAATCACATAAGCCCCGATATAAAACCTAAGCCCGATTGATTCGTTTCAACATCCAATAAGCATATCAGCTGGTCGCCTTGACCTTGGCTATATACAATACTTTATAAATAACTTATCGATTGTACATTGTCGTAATGTGCCTCATTTATAACTTGATCGCATACAATTTAGTGCAACTTTTGTTAGAAAGTCTACTTGCGAGTATATTAAGGCTTTTTTTGCCTCGTTGGTCTACTGGTTGCATGTTTGATTGCAGATCGAGGGGTTTCGGTTTCGATTCCCGGATGGGGCCAAAAAAAATGTTATTGGGATTTTTCTGACAAAAAAATCTCAGTAACAGCACTTAGTCAGGAAGTTGGCGGTGTTCGAACACCGCCGTCCCTCGGAGAATACGTAAAGCCGTCGGTCCTACGCCTAATCTCTCTCCGGTCGTGTCGGCCTGCCGTCCCATCGGGTTATGAGAGTAAAGTAATAGAGAGTGCACCTGTGCCTGCGCACACACTTGTGTACTATAATATCTCCCGCGCAGTTGGCTCTCTGTAGAGATTGGTCCCCGTGACCCAAATTCGGTCAGGAAGAATTAACATTAAAATTTTCTATTCTGTATGCACTACCTACTTATACTATATGCAACTTTTCCTAGTCTTTTTCGGTTGTCTGGAAGAGATCGCTGTAAGCGATAAGATCGCCAATTGTACTCACATCTATAGCTATACCTTTTCTTGTAGTATCCTTTCTTTTTGTGCAATAAAGAATTATTCATTCATTCATTCATTAACGTATAGGTATGAAAAGCGAAGTACACATACTATATACACAACTCTACTCGCTCTCTCTCTCTCATTCTCTACCTATTTTGTGATATTACTTAGAGTAAATAGAAATATTTTTTACCAGATATATAAGATAAATCATTATCTTATTAGATATGTTGTAGATTTCCAAAGAAATTTAATAAAGTAATTTGTATGTAATATCTTAAGAATTCCTTTATTTATCTTATCGTATCGGTTAACTTAAAACAATTTGATATCGGTCAAATAGTAGTAATAATAAATAACAATTTTAATTTTAAAAAAAGTTGTATGTAATCTTTTGGGGTCAACAAGTCTGAGAAGCATGCATTTTTGTTATAAAGAAAACAAACTTGTTTAAAACGGCAAAAGAAGTTTACCAAATTGGACAAAATCCCTAATAAATTGCTGATGTGTTGGTCAGCTCTAAACAAAAAAAATGTTTTTATTGTATTGCTAAAAATTTTCAATATACTCCTAAAACACATAAGGGAACTAGCATATATATATTATAAGCAAATAACATATCATATTTTATTTTTTATTCATATTTTTATTTCAGACTAGCTGAACTTTCTTCCGCGGGTTTCAAAGAATCTCTGTACAAAATTTCGTCCAAATCCGCTAAGTAGTTTCAGAGCCAATTTAAACAAACGAACAAAAAAAAATCTATCCTCTTTAAAATATAAGTAAAAATTTTCAAATACTTAACCCACACTCGTAAACATTAATTTCAATACATCTATTACGCGTTCATAAAAATAATACTCTTAACGTTACAGGATTACCACCGGTCGCGGTATTTAATGCCAGATTTTACAATTTCCAGCAACATTGAAACCGCAACGTAATTAAATGAAACACGTGGGAGTTTCTCGGGCGTAATATTACTGTGAATTCTCCTAGTGAATACTATGTACTGTATATTTGAATGTTATGTACTTACGAAATAATCCATTTACCCGTTGCAAAGGATGTTATTTTCTATGTCAATTAAATTTTATTGAACACGAAATTATCTCAAAATCGATGATTTAATATTTAGCGCGAGTAATAAAGAAAATACATTTATTTAATCCATTTACCGTTACCGTTCCAAAAGATGTTATTTTCTACGTCAATTAAACTTTATTGAACACGAAATTATCTAAAATTCTATGATTTGATATTTAACGCGAGTAAGAAAGAAAATACATTTATTTATGAAACACACTACACAATAAAATTACAAATAGATACAGACAGACGTACAGAGTAAAAAATACATTAGAGCTATGTATGCGATAAATCAGCCCCCCACTCAGTTCTCAGTTCAGTGGGTAGTTTCCATAATGAATAAAAAATTAACGACGGGTTACTATTAAAAACCGCATTAAAATCTGGTCTTTTTAAATTTAAAGATATAACCATACATAGGGACGGACAGCAGAAAGCTACTTTGCTTTATACTATGTAGTGATATACAAAACTATTAACGAAAGGGTAGTCCGTTAAAGTACATTAGGGCATATTTTATGATATTTGTGTGAGGGTCATCTAATATGATCGTCGCCGCCCCTGATCCCCTACCAGTATACCCATGTATCAGTTCCGTCTCTATAAGAAAACAAACATGAGCCTCCAGTGTTTCAAACTTTTCCTTCGTTTTAACAAACTGAATCACAACTAATAATAGGCTAAATTGTGTGAGAGTAAGTTAGTTTTCATTTATTTTTACTGGAAGTTCAGAGAAGAACAAAGGCTCCATTTCATCCCAAAAAACGTACTTTTATATTGGGATTTACATAAGAAATTCACGCAAGCAATGGTACAAGTCTCACAAATCTTACAGGACAGAAAAAAAGTCAACATTGCTTCCGTGAATAGTATAATTTTAAAAAGTTTTAAACAAAGAAATCAATATAGAATCTGTGAATTAAAAAGTTTTTACAGTGTACAATAAGTGAAATAAGTGTCAAGTACTTTTAAT
>LQNK01000371.1:321030-339383 GCA_001586405.1 Phoebis sennae | reverse complement strand
CTTTCTCTTTCTGTTAACGCTTCAGTGAGTGACAAATGGATACGGGTCTACTGTGGACCTTTGATACGTAAATATTTTATTTTTGCAATATCACTGTAACGCTATATACACTGCTAGATTTTTCATGCAAAGTCATTTTAGTTTCACTCGTAGTAAGCATATAACGGCTTGGAAAATGATAATTACCTCGCAAGGTTATATTATTGACATATAAAGTATATTTTTTACTTATAAACTTATTTTTTTAAGATATATATCATAATTTATATATTGTTACCTCTTGATGGAACTGCATCTTGATTGATTTGTACATAAAAACACTTCACTAGTTCCACAGTTGTATATTTTCTACACTATATAAATTATTTAATTACAAATTGGACCGGTTTTGAACACCATCTTCAGTAAATTAATATTTGATATAGTGTAGAAAATATACAACTGTAGAAGTTGTGAAGTGTTTTTATGTACAAATCAATAATACATATCAATTAAAAATTAGTTTTTTATAAAATTAATTTAAATATATTTTTTTTTTCTCTGAGTACAATCTTTGATAGGAATAGAAAGTTGGTGATGTTTGTATTTACTTCAAAGGAAAACCAACCAAGCATCAGACACTATATAAAGTTCCTTAATATGTAGAAATATATAGTCCTGCGAGGTTTTTAAAAGAAGTTTCTGTACTGTGTGATGTGTCTCTCATTATTTTGTCATATGTTTGAAATTCGCTTCTGAGTTAAAAGAATAGGAGGCATTTATACAAAATCTCATTAAATGCGTTCATGTCTGCTAGCCATTATTCTTTTTTTTACTTATTTATAAAATTATCTTGACAATTTCTGTACTGAGTGATGTCTCTTTCTCACTCTTCTTTTCATGTTTAATTTTCGCTTCTGATTTTAAAAGAATAGGTGAGAGTTATACAAAGTCTCATAATGCATTCATGTCGCCATGCTAACCATAATCTTTTTTTCATTAATTTATTGTTTTGCCAATTATGACTTTTCGCTTGACGTAATTTAAATAGTGTGTGTCCGTAAAAAGATCAAAAAAGTCTTAAAAGTATGCTTAAGATAACAGTTAAAATTTGCCATTCTAGTTATTTAATTCTACGTTTCATTTAAGCTGTTCTTATTTTTTTATATTAATCATACAAAAATCATTTGGGGTCACCTGGTGTGACTTTAAAAGAGTTTATCCATATCTTTTAAGGATTTTTTAAAGATATTTTTTATTAAAGACTGATAATGCAATAAGATGGCTCCCAGAGTGACTGTTATGCTTAAAATCATATTCAATATACAATTCTTCGTTTTCAAAAAACACAAACGTTCATATTTACTATTCTACTAATATACTTACCACATATATGAAAAGAGTAGTAACTCCCCTAACCCCCCTTAACTCAAGCCGAAGCAATAATGCTATACGCCATCCTCAAGTGTTAAAACTGAAGGCATAATATCATTACAACGCCATCTAGTTCAAAACTAACCTAATATAATTGTATAATTTTATAGAATAGTGCTGGCTTTCATACCAGCATCACCAGATTAGTGAATGAAGTATTTTTTATTACAAAAAAACGTGTTTTTATTTACCGAAGCTTACTTTTGGGTATAAAATTAAATTACACTAGTGTGCATCGTTAAGCCTAGAATAAATTGTAATAATACAATAAAGACGATTTTATTTATAAATAAATATAGTTTTTAGTTTTTTCTTTTCATATCAATCCAATAGTATCGGGAGTCTATTCTATGCAAACAAATAAACAATATACTATAGCACCCCAAATCTACCATATATACTAATATATACTACTTGTTTCGCACAGCTCCGCTCGCGTAGCGTTATGTTATATAGCCTTCAGCCTTCCTCTATTAATGATCTTTCTAACACAAAAAGAGTTTTTGAAATCGGATCAGTAATTTCTATGATAAGCCCGTCCAAACTAACAAACTGTAATTTTATAGCATTAGTATAATTTACAAAGAGGAAAGTTTTAAATGTTTGTTCACTTTGCATTGTATAGGCTCCGAAAGCACTCAACCGATTCTTTTACCATTAGAATCCTAAACCATATTTTGTGAACTATATTTCATTATGTAAAATCTGATAATTAACGCAAGTGCAAAGTCTAATAAAACCCGTTAACAACAAGCTTTGTTCGCAGACGTTTCAACGCTGAACACTCCAATAGTGCACTTAACGTCTTCATCACCCGACCCTATAAACGTCACGATATTCGTAGAGACTGTGCAGGATTTCTACATAAAACTAAACGCGACGACCAACGTGACTAGCACTCCGAGCCAACCGAAGTACTATTTCTATCCGTTTGATCAAGGGAAGAACAAAATAGTGGATATAGAGACGCAAAGACAGAGAAACAAGTATATGTGTGATCAAGGTGGACACGACAAGAGATACTTTGTTGAGAGGTGAGTTCAAAATGATAAAGAGATTAGAATTACAGAGCGTGCTCTCAAAGGTGAGTTGTTAGTAACACTTCGTAGCATTTACATGGGTACAGAGCGAGATTGTTATACATAAGCACTTACACGAATAGCTCTGCAGTTGGACACTACAGATTGTATAATGTATGATGCGTTTCGTTGAAAGGTAAGTCATAAAAACATAGTAGAGTAGAATATTAATATGCATGGAGCGAGTGTAGTTAAAAAATGTGTCGTTCTTTATAAAACGTAGACACGGGTATAAATGGATTCGTCAAGGAAGTATTTTTGGCCCACTATAATTTCCAATATATGTTAATGGCTTACAAGGTAAAAAATGAGTGGCTCAGTGGATACAGCAATGGTCGATGGCGCCGAAGGCAGTGGAAACGATCCTCACGAGTAGACAATTATGTTGTGATGAACAATGTAGTTTTCTACTTTTTGGATATAATATATATGTATTTACGAAAAAAAAAACAGTATGTTTAAGTATGTCTATCAATTATCTAGCTTCAATAGTACAAGCTTTGCTTAGTTTGGGGCTAGATGGCGTTGTGTTAAGTGTCCAGGAATATTTATTTATTTATTATTTATACCGTCTCATATTATTTCCAGGAATTTGGACAAAGCGTACAGTTGGCTGTCGCGGCCGAAGAGCGTCATACTAATGATAGAATCAGACGACGATATTTGCGCCGTTGTATCTATACAGAATTTTGCCGTAAGTATTTTTTTATTATTTTTTAAATAATAATTTTTCAGAAAGGAAGGAAAAACTTTTGACTTTTGACAAAGGCTATTCGACGGTATATTGAAATCAAAGTAAGTGCAAATAAATAGATTTGCCTGACTTTAGTAAGCAAAACAAGGGATAGATAGAATATTGAAAACGGCCGTAAGATAGAAGGAAACAGCTAGTAGTATGAGTTGAAAGTCCAGTTGCATACGCTGTTTCACCTGCCGTAACTTCTGATTCCGTAGCAACTCCGGGATTAAAAGTAGCTTAAATTTTTTACAGAGATATTATCCCGAAAATCCTATGGGAAAAATGTTCGTGGATTAATCCGCGGAGTTCAGTTAGTGTTTGTTAAATTTTAAAGTTTATTAAATTTTCAGTGTCCAGTTTTTGACAACGAGCGGGATATTTTGTACGATGGTTACTATTTGACAATGACCAGAAGAGGGGGGATAACTTTGACGGTAAGTTTTAAATTCAATAACTATTGATTAATTTATGTATTAATTCATCAAATCTTATATATAAAAATGAATCGCAAAATGTGTTGGTAAGCGCATAACTCAACAACGACTGGACCAATTTGGACAATTGTTTTTTTTTTAAATGTTCGTTGAAGTTCAAGCATGGTTTTTACGGTGAGAAAAATTCGAATAATTACCGGGTCCACGCGAGCAAAGCCGCGGGCGGAAAGCTAGTTAACAATATAAATTTATAATATTATATTGTCGGCAACATTTTGTGATTTCATGTTTTAACAAGTTCTGAATGTCATATTTCTACGCTATTGTCACTTGTTAGTTGTTAGCTGTGATCAAAGTTCTATAAAACAGTAGGCGCGTTCAGTATCTGCGCGCATTGCTACCGATTGCGTGTAACGTGTTGGTGACGTCACCACACATCTACCCTCACTTTGCTAATAGTCGTTATGACTAGCTGTGATTTGTTGTTACTGACTAGTTTACTACTAGTTGACCAGTTGTATAGTACATTTCTATTAGATTTCGACATAATTTTTCATAGCTCCTCTATAAGTTTATAACAATATTTTTTTTCATGTTTTTTTTTCAGCAAGACACCTTCCCCATAGGTTTCTACATAGTCTTCATAGTGAAGACTTCAGACGAGGACTGCACGGGACAAGCTACAACTAACTCGAGTTTACCCAAAATGGCTCAGTATTTTGGGTGGGACGAAACAGTTAGTGTACCGACTAACGATGGGAGGGTTAAGACTTTCAGGTTAGTCTTATAACAGTTTAACTAGTATATATCTAACTAGTTTTTCCATATGGCCTCGCTCCCGTAGCATAATGTTATATAGCCTATGTTCATCAGGGATGTAGGATTAAAAAGTAAAAGAATAATAATATAATAAAAATAAAAATCTTTATTTAAACACTACATTGGTTCAGGAATGGTACATATTGCACAGTTTACAGATTTTTTAGGTTCGTTATGCTATATATAATTAATATTGTCTCCCGAATGTATAACAAATTGCATATTATGCCATGATCTCTCTCCGGATGTGTCGGTCTGCCCCCATCGGGTTATGAGAGTAAAGGAAAAGAGAGTGCACCTGTGTTCACGCGTACACTTACGCACTATAATATCTCCTGCGCAGCTGGCTAGTCTCTGTTGAGATTAGTCACCATGGCCATATTTTTTAAATCCAATGGACCAGTAGATTTGGAGCCTATTCAATTTAATCGTTATATGAATGGGTGTATATTTATGATATAGATTATAGATAGTGCCATCCACGACGACGCGCCCCAACAATTTTTGAATATGAAATATTTTACTATGATCGCAATACTTTGTCCTGATTAGTCTATTTATTTTAGTGTACGTGTGCACACATGGGTAATGAGTGTGTACATATACAACTTCACACAAACAGAAGCTTGTATACATATACTGTCAACGAATGAGGAGAATAGTGGGGCGCGTCTGATAAATTTTTCTATACCTGTATTGTTTTTATTTTTTATTTCAGTTTGCGAGTGATAGAAACGATATCATATCAAGAGTATATGATAGCGGCCGGCGCGGCGTTGGCTTTCTTTCTGTCTTTCTATGCGGCATTCATATTTGTGATCATTTGTAAAAGAAGGAGAAATATGAATTCTGAGGGTAGGTGAAGAAATTGTTAACAGTCTTCAGCTATATGATATTTTGTCCGTCCCATCGGATTATGAGAGTTAAAGAAAAAGAGAGTGCACCTGTGTTCGCGCGTATACTTGTGCACTATAATATCTCCTGCGCAGCTGGCTAGTCTCTGTTGAGATTGGCCACCATGGCCGAAATCGGTCAGGGGAGCTATTATTATATGATATTTTATTTATCGGGCAAGCGAAGCATGCGGTTCACCTGATGTTAAGTGACTGACCGCAGCCCATGAACATCTACAACAGCAAAGTGTCGCAGATGCCTTGCCACCTTCGAGAAATGGGAGAGAAAAAGGAAAGGATTAATGTTGGGAAATTGGGAGAGTATAACAAGATGGGAGAGGAATAGGATGAGAATACAGGCCTGGGGGCCCCGCTCACCGTACTGCACTGCGTGCAATACTGCTTCACGCCGGTCTGCTGCTGGGGGGGGACGCACACCGGTGCGAGCTTGGCACAATCGTGCAATGCTCGGCTCCCACTCTTTCATTTCTGAAGATGTTATGCAGCAGAATTACCCTCTGTCGCCTCTTACGACACCCACGGGTAGAAATGGGGTGGCGACACACGTTTTCTAACCCGTCGCCACACGGGTAGAATTGTGTAAATGTAGAATGTATTAAATAGCAAAATGTTACATAACCTATGTTCATCAGGGATAACGTAGATAAAAAGTATTTCAAATCGGTCAAGTATTTCGGAAACTATTGAAGTCAAGAAATCAAATCCTTTCTCATTGTATATCCATTTTTTTTTTAAAAAGAGCAACTACTTGAGTACCTACCGGTTCTTCTCAGTAAACACTTCCTTCCGAATCGGTGGTAAATAAAAAATAAAATATGTATATGACGTTTCGAAAGAGCTTTGAAAAAGCCAATTTGGAAAAATAAATAATTTGAATTTGAATATACTATTATTACGAAAATAAACTTTTCAGATGCGCTCATAGCTCCCTCTATACCTCACGACAATTCTCAAATATCGTACATTAGACGGTTGCAAGAGGAAAGTGGGAGCAGCCGGCGCTGTGGAGAGGGGGACCCACCCAACAGGACTGGTAAGGAAAAGAAAGAAATTTTTTTTATGATAAAATATAGCTGCATAATTAAAAATTGGTCCTTTACACGAATAATTATAAAAATAAAATATGTCTGAAAAGGGCAGTGAATATATTATAAAATGGATACATTTTGTAAAGAAAACAAAAAAATCAAAAATAGCGCTGGGAATTAAAAAAATGCAAATCATACATAACAGTTGTTTTTTATCATTACTTATTTATTTATTTATTTAATACTTATTTTATACACACCACATTGAATATATAAAAAAACAGTAAGATAATAAAGTTTATATAGAAAGCAAGTAATTAATTAATAGCTTTTACAAATTTTACATGCTTATTGTACCTAATTATTTTAGTTATAAAATGCCAATACAAAAATATACCTTCTATTTTTTTTAATTATTAAATTTATTTGCAATATATTAATTCAGTGAAAATTACCAGGGATTTACTTTTTTCAGAAATATAGTTGTTTACTAACTTTATTAATTTTAAATGAGAATTCTTATGCTAAGCCAAACCTTTATCCAACAATTTACCTCATAGTGTTGTAATTTAATTTTTTTATGTTCTTTGAAATGAATATTTTTTCTTTCTTAATAAAAATTACTTTTTTTTCAGAGGGTAGTTCATCATCGGACACCGACTCGGACTTGTCCACGCTCGACGACATCAATACAGAGAAAGATCTGTACCTGCACGGGAACAAACTTTGTGTCGCCAATTTGTCTAGGTATGTGTATAAGGTGTTACATAATATGTACCTTAACACGTACAAAATAATGAAAATGGTCATAGTCAAAGTCAAAGTTTTTATTTGCTGACCAAGTGCATCTAGGATTACATAATTACATATTTTCCAGTACTTAAAACTTAGATTGCACCTTTTTCAGGTATTGCAAATATACATGAAATTTATAATTTAATAATCAGTGTACATTTTTGTTGTAATACAATAGTAAACATAAAAGAAAATGAACAAAACAAAATAAAATAATGCATGTTGATATTTTTATCTTGCAGATCGAAACTTAATATTTTTATTTCTTCTTGTAGAAATTCCTCTATTTTTCGAAGTTTTTTTAGTTTATTTGTAAAGTTCTTAATTTCTTTTTGATATTTTAAATACGAAGGGAGTTTATTATAAACTTTAGCTGCCATATAGTAAGGGTTTTTTGATAGACGAGGCTTTGTTAATTTCATATGATTCATTTATTGAATGTTTTTTACGCAGTTTTTGTCTCGCTTTCTCCTACCAATATCCCTCCCTTGATCTCGCTTTCCAATGATTTGAACCTTTCTTTATCGTTCATTGACCTGCTGATACGTCACGTAAACATGAAGTTCAATAAATAAATAAATTCATATTTTTACAGGACATTCAGAACGTGAAGCCTCGCCGACCCATTTCTTTATTTTTTACGTGTTTAGGTACAAGTTCTGAATGTCCTGTAAAAATATGAAACGCTAGAATTTTTTTCCAAACAAAAATCAAACCTTTTTATTGTCGAAGCGAGCGTGTTTGTGTATAAGTATGAAATACTTTTTCCGACAACTTGAGCATTGTTTATCTGATATTAAATTTCATAGTTGATTAGTTTAGGTTAAAAAAAGTGTTGAGTTCGAAGATAAGCGAAATCGGTGGGAGATTTACAAAGATATGAAATGAAAACTGCTTATTTTATAAAAGTAACAAAATAAAAAATAAAAATATCTTATAGTGTACTTTACACAAAACGACCTTATCGCTTTAGAACGTTCTCTACTAGGTAACCTTTGTTAGTGGAGAGATAGTTAGCATAGCAGAGGCATTTATGATACAAGATAGGAGGGTGGGGTGAAATAGGCAATTTTAATATGAATATAGCGTGTGTGGTATCAAATGAAAGGTCTTGATTTGTACATTACAACGCAAGGTCTAGCTCAGAGCGAGCCAATACATTTGAATGTTTTACATACAGATGTCGGCCTCGGGTTTTGTCTGCGCGGTCCAAGATGTACCTGTGGAATGTGCTTACGGTCGCCGTGTTCTACACATTACCTGTCATACAGTTAGTCGTCACTTATCAGAGGGTAAGTATCTGTTAGAACACACAAGATACATTAAAATAGAAACAACAATAAATATAATAATTATAATTTACTAGCTGCGCACCAGGGCTTCGCTCCCGTTGGAATATCGGGATGATATATAGCCTATAGCCTTCCTCGATAAATGGGCTATCTAACACTAAAAGAATTTTTCAAATCGGACCAGTAGTTTCTGAGATTAGCGCGTTCAAACAAACAAACAAACAAACTCTTCAGCTTTATAATATTAGTATAGATATTATTTATTGTAGTAATGTTATTATTTTATTACTTTTATTGAATTTTAAAATTTCAAAGAATTTAATTGTTTTGTGTTCTATCTATGTTTTAATATGATTTTTTTATATAGAACACTAGCGACCCGCCCCGGCTTCGCACGGGTTTAATGGATGATATTATACATAAAAACCTTCCTCATGAGTTACTCTATCTATTAAAAAAAACCGCATCAAAATCCGTTGCGTAGTTTTAAAGATTTGAGCGTTCATAGGGACATACAACATGACACATGACAGAAAAAGCGACTTTGTTGTATACTATGTAGTGATTTTTATGTGAATGACAAATTCTAATTTTAAATGAATTATGCATTATTTTATGTAATTTATATTGATGTATGCGCCTGCCTTAACGGTCAATTCAGTTTTTAGATTACTATGAATGTTAGCGTATTGATAAGTTGAACTGTAATTTTTTTTATTTGTTTTTTTTTTTGATGTCTTCTATCGTCTCTTTCTATTTTTTTGTTTGTATGTGATTGTATATTGTATATTATGTGTGTGTCGAAATAAATGGTTCTTTCTTTCTTTCTACTAAAAATTTTTGCCAAAAAAAAGAACCGACTTCCTCGCTCTAAAAAGTAGAAAATAAGTTTTATTTCATTTTTGTTGAGATCTATACAAAGTGAGTGCCTTTATCTATTTTCAATTTAACAAGATTTTGCAAAAAAAATATTTTATCCTTTTTAGTGTCCTGTGAAGGATAATCACATCTAGTCACAATTCAGTTGATATATATACATCATTAAACCTTAACCGCAGAGCTTATTCCGTTGATTTTCGAGGAGTTCCATGGATATCTTCCACGTGGGTGATCAGACTTGAACCAAATTTCTATGGGACCACACATGAACTCCACTCTTTCGAATGCAAAAAGAATTTTCCAAATCGGTCCATAAGCGCCGGAGATATGCGGTAACATACATAAAAATAAAAAATACGGTCGAATTGATAACCTCCTCCTTTTTTGAAAGTCGTTTAAAAAATAAAAAGTTTATCTATCTATCATGTATGCACAGAATTGTTTTAAATTTTTTTTTTTTATTTAATTTGATTACAGCTGCTGAACCAGTCTGGAAATCAAGACCTGTGCTACTTCAACTTTCTCTGCGCGCATCCATTGATGGTCCTCTCTGACTTCAACCATGTTTACTCCAATCTTGGGTACGTGCTGCTGGGAGCGCTGTTCCTCGCTGAGGTGTGGGAGAGGCATCGGAGGTATAGGGATACTAATGTAAGTAAAAAAAAAAAATATTTCTTAGAACAAAAATAAAAATGTAGGTAATTAACAAAATATAACAAAACGGTAGGGTATTGTGTTCTTAATAATAGAAGTAATAAAATTTAATACATTCTATAATATTTTATAGAATTGGAACTATTTCCACATTTATTTATAGACTTTATTAAATTTACAACCGGTTTCGAATAATCATCGTCAGGTAGTCCATGGTAAAATATGGAAATAGTGTAAAAAATAGTTTCAATTCTATAAAATATTATAAAATGCATTTCCATCAAGAAGTGATAATATAGTCTATCGAGTATAAATATATTCTTATTAAATTAATTATTATGTAGATTTATTACAATGAAATCAATAAATCAAATGCAATAGGGTCATAAAGGTTTTCAATGAATCAATGTTTTTCTTAGGTAGAGCTAGGTATCCCGCAGCACTTTGGTCTGCTCTACGCGATGGGTATAGCTCTAGTGAGCGAGGGGCTTCTATCGGCTGCGTACCACGTGTGCCCGAACAGTATGAACTTCCAGTTTGGTGAGTATATATATATATAATAATTAAAAAAACAGACATTTAACACAACGCCATCTAGTCCCAAACTAAGCAAAGCTTGTACTATGGAAACTAGATTGCTGAAAGATACACATAAACATACTTTTTTGTAAATACATACACACTATAGATAAATAAACACCCGACTTTTCCGCTGAGAACAGCTATTTACAGTCGAAGTCAAAGTATTTATTTACATAGATAGGTTACATAGTTTTTAAGATTTAAAAAAAAGATTAGAAATAAAATATTTATAAATATAAATAAATATTAAATAATGACATTTAACACAACGCCATCTAGTCCCAAACTAAGCAAAGCTTGTACTATGGAAACTCGGTAACTGATAGACATACATAAACATACATTTTTTTGTAAATACATACTATAGATAATTGAACACCCAGACGGTAGAAAATTACAATGTTCATCACTTAATAATTTTCTACTCGTTCGGATCGAACCCACACCCTCCGCCGCTATAGACGATTGTCACATCCACAGCGCCAATGGGGTCGCATAATAGCACAGTTATTTACAGTCAAAGTCAAAATATTTATTTGCATAAATAAGTTACATAATTAGGTTATAAGATTTAATTATTTATAATATTGTCGGCAACATTTTGTGATTTCATGTTTTAACAAGTTCTGTATGTCATCTGTCTATGCACATGTCACTTGTTAGTTGTAATTAAAGTCCTATAGAAGAGTAGGCGCGTTCAGTATGTGCGCGCATTGCTACCGATTGCGTGTAACGTGTTGGTGACGTCACGACACATCTACCCTCACTTTGCTAAGTCGTTATGACTAGCTGTGATTTGTTGTCAACTGACCAGTTCTATAATTGGCCAGATTGATTTTAAACGCGGTTTACATTATTACATGTACAATAATGTATAATAAACCGCGTTTAAAATCCTTTAAAAGTATTTTATTTAAAATAAACAAATAAATAAATTTATCTTATTTTCTTATTCTAATTTTTTTTTTGTTTACTGTTTACTAATATAAATACTCATTACATAAAAATTCGTTTCAATCTCTTGTTAAGATGAGTGGGGGCCTGGTTACCTATAGTACAGGTATTTAGTTGCCTATTTTAGGCACCAGTCTCACACTTAATTTTAGATAAGGAGTCAAAATATGTATGTCTTATTAAGTGTGAGAAAATAAAAAAACTTTTCATTTAATTATTTATTATTAATTTTACAGACACGTCGTTTATGTACGTAACGAGCGTGCTCTGTATGGTGAAGATATACCAAGCGCGACACCCGGACATCAACGCGAGGGCGCACGCGACGTTCGGCGTGCTCGCTCTCATCATATTTATTGGTTAGTAATTATTATTATTTAACTAATAATAACTCCCCTGGCCGATTTCGGCCATGGTGGCTGTAGGGTCTGTGATTTGCCCTCCAGGTACCCCCTCCACCACTACACACAACACGAGCGCAGGCACACGTCCGATCCGTACCACGTCCGTTAAACGACTGACAGATTGACATCTACCCCCTCTGCTATATGTACATCAATTTAATAAATACAGAGTACAAACACTACAGTGGCCAATCTCAACAGAGACTAGCCAATTTGATATCAACCAAAGCGCACGCGACGTTCGGCGTGCTTGCTCTCATCATATTTATTGGTGAGTAATTATTATTATTATTTAACTAATAATAACTCCCCTGACCGATTTCGGCCATGGTGGCCAATCGCAACAGAGACTAGCCAACTTGATATCAACGCAAAGCGCACGTGAGGTTCGGCATGCTGGCTTTGATTATATTTATTGGTGAGCATTTATTATTATTAATATTTTACTAATAATAACTCCCCTGATCGATTTCGGCCATGGTGGCCAATCGCAACAGAGACTAGCCAACTTGATATCAACGCAAAGCGCACGTGAGGTTCGGCATGCTGGCTTTGATTATATTTATTGGCGAGTATTTATTATTATTAATATTTTACTAATAATAACTCCCCTGATCGATTTCGGCCATGGTGGCCAATCGCAACAGAGACTAGCCAACTTGATATCAACGCAAAGCGCACGTGAGGTTCGGCATGCTCGCTTTGATTATATTTATTGGTGAGTATTTATTATTATTAATATTTTACTAATAATAACTCCCCTGACCGATTTCGGCCATGGTGGCCAATCGCAACAGAGACTAGCCAACTTGATATCAACGCAAAGCGCACGTGAGGTTCGGCATGCTCGCTTTGATTATATTTATTGGTGAGTATTTATTATTATTATTATTTTAATTAACAAAAGCTCCCCTGACCGATTTCGGCCATGGTGGCCAATCGCAACAGAGACTAGCCAACTTGATATCAACGCAAAGCGCACGTGAGGTTCGGCATGCTGGCTTTGATTATATTTATTGGTGAGTATTTATTATTATTAATATTTTACTAATAATAACTCCCATGATCGATTTCGGCCATGGTGGCCAATCGCTACAGAGACTAGCCAACTTGATATCAACGCAAAGCGCACGTGAGGTTCGGCGTGCTCGCTCTCATCATATTTATTGGTTAGTATTATTACATAGTATAAAAGAAAGTCGCTTTCTCTGTCCCTATATCCATTTGTATGCTTAAATCTTTAAAACTACGAAAAAGATTTTGATGCGGTTTTTTTTAATACATAGATTGATTCAATAGGAAAGTTTGTATGTATGATAACATCCATTAAATAGTGGAGGAATACTGTTATTTTTCAGGTTTCTAATTTGATATAATTAATTACTAATTTTTTCCGCTTACATTGCAAACGCAGGCTTATCAAAATGATGTACTAATTTTTATAAACAACGTTCACAGTTTTTCTGTAGTGTATTTAGTATCAGCATTGCACCCGTGCGAAGCGGGGGCGGGTCGCTAGTATATGTATATACAGATTGAGGGTGGATAAGATTTAATAAAGTTCTCAAGACTAAATTAATAACTATAAAAAAGAAAAAGCTTTAAATACTGAAAGGAAAATAGACTTACACCCGTATTCTAAGAAGTTACCTTAATTTTACCTCCACTCAGGTTACGTCAAATATGACGTATTACAAATTTCAATCGAAAATTCATGATTGAAATAACATAAAAATACAATATTTTATTAATAAATAGATCGAAGTTACGGATTGAGGTGTTAAATTTTCTACTTCGAAATTTTCTTAACGTGAGTGGACGTGAGTTAGTAGAGTTCCGACTCAGAATGTAAATTTTCGTTGAGAGAGGTTGAGTGAAGTCGAGGAATGCTCGAGATACGTATAAGAATTCGGATGTTAGATTTCATAAAATCCAATCTATACATATAATAAAACAGTAACCGAACCATTTCTGTACATTGAATATTTTTCAAAAAGAGTGATTGGTATCCAACATGTATGTTCTATAGATACCAAAACTATGGTTAGAATTTTTTTTTTCTGTTTGTCTGTTTGTCTGTTTATCTGTTTGTATGTGCGTCAATCGCGTAATAACCACTAGGCAGTTTTTGACAAAAATTGCACATGCTGATGGACCAATATTAGGTGCAACTTATAGGCTACATTTTATTTGAAAAAAATAATTTTAGGGGTGGCTCTCCATACATGTGAAGGGAGGGTAAAAAAATAAATTCGCGAATACATAATTAAATTTGATGTCATTAGATAGGTCTTTAAAAATGAAATAGAGGTTTTTTAATGCGTTTTTTGCTAAATTAAATATTTTTTGAAATATACGCTTCTAAAGTCGTGAATATGTCATACCACGTGACAATGTGCTATTTTGGTTGACGCGCGGTCATGTCTTTTTGTACTCTTAACGTATAGATACGGTAAAAAAACTCAATAAATTCTCAAAAACCTACAAAAAATAACTAACTCTCCTCCCGCGGCATCGCTCGCGCGTACTACAATTTTCTGTATTTGGAAGAGGCGCGTGCACTGTGAGATTTTTGTGAAACCTATTTCCATAGAAAATTATAAAAAACACTATAGACATGCGCATGTATGAGCGGTCCTGCAAAGGTATATTTTTTTAACTTTTGTTGTGCGCCTCTAAAAAATACAGAAATTAGTAGCCCACGCGTGCGAAGCCACGGGCGGAAAGCTAGTAGAAAATAAAACAAAACTCCCGTTTTAAATCCGTTAAAAAGCATCTTTATTGAAACATTCTTGAAATTACTCAGGATTTAATGTCCAGGTCTTGTGGGTGTTTTGAACGCGAACTTCTACTTCTGGGTGGCGTTCACTGTTCTGCACCTGGTCACCTGTTTGGTGATGACTTTCCAGATATACTATCTAGGCAGATTTAGATTGGGTGAGTGATTTTAAATTTTTTTTATTCATATGTAGAAAAAAAAATTTGACCTTGACTGTTAAATTGAAGAATTATAGTATTTTAATTGTAATTTGTGAATCCTGTAAAAAATGTATCACAGGTGGTAACGTTATATTTTCGATGAGCGGATCTGGCACATAAAATTTGAATTATTTTATATGTGTAATTACAAAGTTATTAATTACAACTAATTTCTAAAATTCATGTCGGTTTACTACCTGATGATGAATTTTCGAATCCGATTGTAATTAAATAAAGTCTCAAGTTTAAAGCTTGCGCCAGTGTGCGTCCCCCCCCCCAGCAGCAGACCGGCGTGAAGCAGTATTGCACGCAGTGCAGTACGGGGAGCGGGGCCCAGAGACCTGTATTCCCATCCCATTCCTCTCCCATCCTGATCTACTCCTCTCCCAATTTCCCATCATTAATCTTCTCCTTATCTCCTCCCCTTCCTTAAAGCAGGCGACACTTTGATGTTGTAGATGTTCATGGGCTGCGGTCAGTCACTTAACATTTATTAATAATTATTGTGTAATTTATTTTTTTTTTATTTATTATTTATTTATTTCAGGTAACAGACAAATTTTGTACAGACCCATATTATATATATATCATAAACAATAAATACCTTACAGATTAACATACATACAATTTAAGTGACTTAAATATATTACACTAGCTGATCCGCGCGGCTTCGCTCCCGTAGCATAATTATGTTACATAAAAACGGTTCTAGTGAAAGTTAATCTTAAAAGATGGACATATACTGTCGCGGACATTTTTGTAGATCATTTCAAGAGGAATAATTCTTTTGTACATAATTTTTTGGTATCTTGAACCGTTTTCGCAGCGCACGCAACGGAAGCCCTCAAGCATGAATAATTTCCCCCGTTTTTTTCACATTTTTCATTATTTCTTCGCTCCTAATAGTTGCAGCGTGATGTTATATAGCCTAAAGCCTTCCTCGATAAATGGTCTAATCAACACAAAAAGAATTTTTCAATTCGAACCAGTAGTTTCTGAGATTAGCGCGTTCAAACAAACAAACAAACTCTTCAGCTTTATAAGATTAGTATAGATAATATTATTTGCATGTTATTAATTTATATGGTATTTCAGAGGGGGGGGTGATATACCGCGCGGTGGGGGAGCTCGTACGGCGGCCGCTCGCCGCTGTGACTCCCACGCACTGCGGTCGTTGTGTGTTACTGCTTATCGCGAACCTCGCCAACTGGGCTATAGCCGCTTATGGGTAAGAGAAACAGATATAGAATAGAATAGAATAGAATAGAATAGAAAATATTTTTATTCATGTAAACTTTTTACAAAGTACTTATGAATAGTCATTCTTTAAGTTACCACCGGTTCGGAAAGTCGCTTCTATCGAGAAGATACCGGCAAGAAACTCGATAGTTACTCTTTAAAATATGTGGTTCATTTTACAAATATAAGTATAAACTGTACAAACATTGGCCGCCTAACAACTGTCCTGTTTTCAATTAGCTGATACATGCCATGAATGTTTATCCTCAATATATTCTGCAATAGTATAATACGCCTTTTTAATTAGGGTTGATTTTATAAAAGATTTAAGTTTATCCAACGGTAGCTTCGTCACGTTATCTGGTTATATTTACACTTTATGTTGCTTAACGGCCGTTTTCAATATTTTTTTTATTTATTTATTTCAGGTAACAGCCAAATTTTGTACAAACCCATAGTATATATAACATAAACAATGAATACCTTACTGACTAATAATGTATCAAAGATTATGGATAGTTTGTAATCTCAGATTAAATGACATTTGATTGTCACAAGTCATAACAAAAGCTATTCGTACTGCATATTGAAATCAAATTGCAAATAGATAGATTTGTCTGACTTTAGTAAGCAAAACAAGGGATAGATAGAATATTGGAAACGGCCGTAAGTCAGACTCAATCTACAATACACAAATGGAAACAAAAAACACTAATCTATTTATTTAAAATTGTTACATAGGTCATCCTTATGGCGATTATACAATAGACTCCAGATCTCCTCTATCTTCTAACTCCTTGTGTGTGTGTGTGTGTGTGTGTGTGTGTGCTTGTGTTGCAAATCGCTTATCAACTGGGCTATTTCTGCTTATAAGTAAAAAATACAAAGGTTATATAATTTCCACGGAGTATAAAAAATTCAACAACTACGTAGTGGTAGTGGTAATTTAATTTTACGAACAAAAATTTAAAGATATATAATCTCCACAGAATAATCTGGCATAGCTGAGACTTCGCATATTATCAACTTCTATATTATTGAATTATTTAGGCTTCTAACACATATTAGAGAATAAAAGGCAGATGTAGTGCGCCGAGGACTCGAGGGACGCCAAAAAGCTAATACAGAATTCAAAAACAAATACAAAAAAAGGCTTTGAACTAAAATTAAAGGTTATAAAATTTCCACAGAGTAACCCAGCACAACAGAGACTTCGCGTCCCACCTGCTGTTAGTTTTAATGAGCAACCTGTTCCTCTACACATTATTCTACATCGCTATGAAGCTATTGCACAGAGAGTCTATAAGATGGTATAGGTGAGTAAATATATATTTACTAGCTGTTGCGCGCGGCTTCGCTCCCATAGCATAATGTTATACAGGGTGTCCCGTAATGAGCGAAGCATCTCTTGGGGGATGATAGCTGAGCTCATAATCTATCAAAAAAACCCAATATAGGTCGTACGAAAATATCTCGGTTTTGGAGATTTTGAAGATTTTGTAGTTTTATCAAAAATGTTGACGGAATTTTTTTTTTAAATTTCCGTAAATCTTATCAAAATCCGTCAAGTAGTTGTGGTGTGATTGTCACACAAACATTCATTTTTTTTAAATTTGTTATATTAGTTATAGGATTTACGATTTATTTTATTAGGATTTTGCGTGTTCATTCCACAATTGAACACATGACAACAATTTTTTAATGTTTCTTTTTAGTACTTGTTTTTGATTTAATTTTTTGTTTTTGATTTCTTGTCATAATGTTTTAATGTATGTTTTTTGTGAATAAATGCTGTGTCTATTTCTATTCCGCTATTAAATTTATATTGTTAGTAGGAAGTAGGGTACTTATTTACTTATTCAGAATGGTTCTTAACTACAGTTAAAAAAAAATAAAAAAATTTTTTTCCTTTTCAGTTGGGTGTTCATAGCGCTAACGTATACAGTGTGGTTCAGTTCGAGTTATTTTTACTTGGACCTGAGCACGAATTGGGCGGTATGTATAGTCTATGTACAACACTTTACAATCAATATCCTATCGACAGATAGCCTATGACTTTTGTCTATCTATGGTCGTTTTACGGCCGTTTTCAATAATGTATCAATGATTATGGATCGATTGATATGTCAAATTCTATGACAATAGATAG